>JAJIBD010034203.1:0-25727 GCA_021461705.1 Cryptotis parvus
CCTAGCTCTTCGCTCAGGAATTACTCCTAGCAATGTTCGGGGACCATATATGGGATGCTGGGGATCGGAACTCAGGTTGGCCACATGCAAGGCAAACGCCCTACCTGCTGTGCTATTGCTCTGGTCCCCAATTTATTTCCTTAAAGACTTAATCTGGTTCATTCTTACTTACCTTTTTTTTTTCTGTGATTGCTGGTGGTGCTCAGGGTTTACCCCTGGCTCTGCACTGAGGGAATCATCGTGCTCAGGGAACTGCATGTCATGCCGGGGATTGAACCCAGGTCAACCTCATGCAAAGCAAGCATCCTACCTGCTGTACTATTGCTCCAGCCTCTCTTATTTACTTTTTAAAAAATTATCTAATTAATTAATATTTTTGCTTTTGGGGGTCACATTCAGGGGGTTACTCCTGGCTTTGCACTCGGGAATTACTCCTGGCGGTGCTCTGGATACCAGAGATTGAACCTGGGTCAGCCAGGCACAATGTAAATGCCCTACCTGCTGTACTATTGCTCTCACCCCAGAAAGATATTTTAAAATGAAAACAAACAAAGGGCCAAAGAGATAGAACAGGTGTAGGTCCTGCTTTCCAATGACCACAGATTGAATCCCTGGCACCACATATGGTCCCTTGAGTCAGCCAGAAGTGATCCCTGAGCAGAGAAACAGGAGTAAATCTTGAGCACAGCCGGCTGTGGACAAAAAACAAATAGCAATAACCTCCCCAAAAAATACCCCAAAGGAATCATCTTGTCAAAAGGGAGTGTTAATACATTTTACATGAGTATATTTAATTTCTATTATGTGAGTCTTAACATACATTCTATTACCACTTCTATCTTATTGCTAATAGTCTTGAAATAAGAGCCACATCCATAGTGGCTTGATGTACTCAACTGTTGCTCAGGCCAATGGTTCTTGGAAGCTATGAGGCTATAGCCTGTTCAGCTCAGAGCCTCACGAAAAGATCAAATGCCATGAAAAGATCAAATGCCAGAGAACTTTTTTTTTTTTGGGGGAGAGGTGGTGCTGGTTATGTACTCCTGGCTCTGCACTCAGGAATCATTCCTAGAAATTATCAGGGGACCATATGGGATGCCAGGGATCAAACCCTGGTTGGCAGGTACAAGGTAAACCCCCCTACCTGCCTTATTATCACTTGGGCCTCCAAATAACTCGTTTGTTGTTGTTGTTGTTGTTGTTGTTGTTGTTGTTGTTGTTCATCATCATCATCATCTTCTTCTTCTTCTTCTTCATCTTCTTCTTCTTCTTCTTCTTCTTCTTCCTCCTCCTCCTCCTCCTCCTCCTCCTCCTCTTCCTCCTTCTCCTCTCTTCTTCCTTCTCCTCTTCTTCCTCCTCTTCCTTCTTCTTCCTGCTTTTTTGGGTCACACCCAGCAATGCTCAGGGGTTACTCCTGGCTCTGCACTCAGGAATTACTCCTGTCAGGGTTCAGGGGACCATATAGGATACCAGGGATTGAACCTGGGTCAGCTGCATGCAAGGCAAACGCCCTACCCACTGTGCTATCGCTCCAGCCCCGAGTTCATTACTATTTGATGTGACAAAAACAAGATTTTTTTAATGTTCTTAATCATTTTTTTTTCTTTTTGGGTCACACATGGCAATGCTCAGAGGTTACGCCTGGCTTTGTGCTTAGGAATTACTCCTGGCGGTGCTCAGAGGAACATATGGGATGCTGGGGATTAAACCTGGGTTGGCCATGAGCAAGGCAAATGCCCTACCTGCTATACTTTCAAATATTTAATTTTAGACAAGCCTAAAAAGTATTTTATTACAGTTACATTGAATGCACTTTGAATTTAAGAATATGTTAGTGAGGAGCCCTCCTAAACCTGAGGAAAACAGGGCCAGAGAGATAGTACAGTGGGTAAGGTATTTACCTTCCATGTGGCCAACCAGGGCTTGATTCCTGGCACCCGGTATGGTCCCCGGGGCCTGTCAGGAGTGATCCCTGAGTGCAGAGCCAGGAGTAAGCCCTGAGTCCCATTCCTGTGTGACCACCACACAAAACAAAATTAGAAAAACCAAATAAGTGTTGGAGTGATAGCACAAAGGACTAAGTGAACGATTACGCTTGTGGAGGCCCAAGGTTCAATCTTCAGTGCCCTTATGCACTGCTAGGGAGTGACCGAGTACTCACTATCTACACATGCACACACCTATAGAAATGTTCGATATATACTAGTGACACTGAGCTCAAGAAATTGTACAGGGGCTAAGGTGCTCGCCCTTGCATGCAGCTGACCCCAGTTTGATCCCTGGCACAGGCATAAGGTTCCCCAAGCATAGCCAGGAGAATCTCTGAGCACAGAACCAAGTATAAGTCCTGAGCACCACAAGGTGTGGCCCAACCCCCGCCCCCGAAAAAAAATTAGTGACGCTAGATTCTGCTAAGGATGGAGAGAAGTGAGCCAGTGCAAATGTAAAACAGCATAATGTTTCTGAAACAAACTGACAATAAATGTTTTTTCTAATTTAATCAGTTTATTTTTATTACAAGATAATTAAACTAGTTTTATTATTAAATATTCATTCATTTAATTATAAAATAAAGTGGTTTGGGAGCCACTCCCTGCAGTGTTCAAAGGACCATATGATGCAGAGAGTAGAATCTGGGCTTCCTGCATACAAAAGCCCATTAAGCTAGTTCTCTGGCTCTGTTCTCTTTGCTTGGTTTTGGTTTTAAATAAAACTAAGCATGCACTGCCATAAGAAAACTCAGTAATTTATCCCAGAGGAAAAAAAATAAGAAAACCTATGTTCACACAAACACTGGTATGCTGGTTCATAGCTGATCTATTTATAAAATAAATTTACAGAGATATTTCCTAAGCACCTACAATTATTTCAAAATGAAGAGTTTAAAAAAGAAAATTACTACTTAATTATAATGCAATATAGTACTATATACATATACTTATGTATATATAAACATAGACACATATCCTTATGTATTTATTTCAATCCTTGACACCAAAAATGACATTTTTATTTTCTTTTTTTGCCTTATATTTGGGTCACATCTGGCAATGCTCAGGGGTACTCTTGGCTCTGCACTCAGGAATTACTACTGACGGTGTGCAGGGGACCGTATAGGATGTCACAGATTGAACATCAGTCGGCCTCATGCAAGGAAAACACCCCTAGCTTCTGTACTATCACTCCAGCATCGGAAATCTGTAATTTTTTTTTTTTTGCCTTTTTTGGGTCACACCCGGTAATACACAGGGGTTATTCCTGGCTCTGCACTCAAGAATTATTCTTGGCGGTATTTGGGGGACCAGACGGGATGCCTGGGGTCGAACCTAGGTTGGATGCATGCCCTACCCACTACTATCGCTCCTGGCCCCTATCTTTTTTTTTTCATTTTTTAAATTTTATTATTTTTCCCCCAAATTTTATTACACCATTTTAGACATACAATTGAAAGATGCTCATGTAGAGTTTTGGTTCTACAGTGTTCCAACACCCATCCCTCCACCCAAACCCATCTCCCATCACCAATGTCCCCACCTTCCTCCCCCTCCCACACCCTCAACTACTTGGCGGGTTCTGTATGTCATTTCTCTCCTCTTTATCTCTCCCTCCCGCCAAACTTTCCTGCACATTGTGGAATGCAGTGCATTAAAGGACATTACTGTTTCCACTATTTTAATGGACCGTGCGACCGCAAGAGGGCTGCGCGACCTGGGCTTGAACTGGTTTTACTCTGTTAATCTGGTCGTGAGGCAGTTTCCCAGCATCCGGACAGAGGAGGTGGTGGCTAGTGTGGTGGGCGAGTCTCATCCGGCTGCTTCCGGGACCCCCCAGAGGTGATGCGCCCACTCCCAAAAACCCATCCGTCCTCCCAGTGGCCCCTATCTTTTTAACATATGTTTTCACTTCACTTGATCACTTCACTTGAATCCCGTTATTCATAGATTTGCTCGAGCGGGCGCCAGTAACATTTCCAACATATGTTTTACCAAAGCTTATTATCAAAATTTCTGATTTCCAGAAACCAAAGGTCATATACTTCTCTTTAATAAAAAAGGCATAATTCTATATGCCATATAAATAAATGTGGGGCAACAGCTTTAGTGCAGCCAACTGAACTATCATATTACAGTAAGATTCTCTATCATTACCTGCAAAAGCCATGCAGACATGGTCATCAAGGGCACAAATTTTCCTCACAGTTCTTTCATCTTGCAGCTTGGCTACAGACTTTTTCTCCACTCCGAGCACAACTATATCATTTCCTCGAATTCCAACCTGTCACATAATTTTTAACAAAAAGTATCAGTTTTAATATTAAAGATAAATCACTAAGAGCAAGCTTTTTGCATTTTGATATATGATTTTTATTAATCATCCAAGAAAAGTTAGAAAAAGTAGACTTCTAAGAAAATAGCTTAATAGGAACAACCTTATTGGAAGTCTAGCCACCAACTCAAAGCACAGATAAATAGCTAGAAATTGCTTGAAGGAATATACCACCAATGCTTCACGCAGGCTCTAATCTCATAGGATACACTGAAGGAGGCTTGTCTAAACAAAGAACAATTGGTGAAAGGGAGAGCCGAGGCGCCTACTGGAGCTGGGGCAGCGGGGGCTGGGGGTGGTGGCGTTGCTTTTGGCTCTGTGCTTGCATGTCACTTCTGGTCAGAGGTGCTCAAGGGCCAGGTGGTAAAGGGAATTAAACCTGGAACTTCAGGGGCTGGAGGGATAGCGCAGTGGGTGGGGCATTTGCCTTACATGCGGCCGACCAGAGTTCGATCCCCGGCATCCCATATGGTCCCCAAGCACCGCCAGGAGTAATTCCTGAGCACAGAGCCAGGAGTAACTCCTGAGCATTGCCGGGTGTGACTCATAAAGCAAAAACAAAAACAAAATAAAAACAAAAGCCTGGAACTTCGCATACTAAGCATGTACTCAGCCATTTAAGCTACTTCTCCAGAATGTAAATATAGTAAAATTTTAACCAAAATGAAGGAAAATGCTGGGAATCCAATGTATAAGGGGTGTACTAGTACCGACATAAGTAGACAAAAGAGATAAGGATGAAAAGTCATAAGTAGCCCAGGAAAATCCAATTGCCCTCACCCTAGCCTAGATCACTGATAAGCCAAAGGCACTATTCACATACAAAGAATCATTATTGCTGTTTGCCCTTTTCTCTTGGAAGGAAGTGGAGAAAAGTCTAAAGAATACTAAGGGTAACAGTTTCTAATTCTATAGACATGTAGCCATATTTCCAGGGGTTTAACGAAAAAAAGTAATCTATAAGAATTTTGGTTTTGTATTACAATGGCAATTCAAGTTTTGAATAGTTATTTATGATAGCCTGTGGCCAAGTGTGATACTAGTACTGTTTTATATACTCCATAACTTTGGACAAAGGTATGTTATGGGTCAGTAATTACTGACTACTATAAAACTACGGTATGGTTAAAAACTGATATTTAATAAAGAGGGGTCAGAGCGATAATCAGCTTGCCTAACATGGGGCTGACACAGGTTCGATCCCCAGCATCCCATAGGTTCCCAGAACCGTAAGTGATTCCTAAGTGTAGAGCCAGGAGGAACCCTTGAGCATTGCCAGTGTGTTCCAAAAACCAAAAAAGAAAAAAAAAAAGATGAAAGAAGTTGGTATTCCATCTTTTCACTACAAAAAAAATAATTTATCAAGGCATTTGTTACTATTGTTCACTACTTCCGTCAAATCTGTCAGTTTATTCAGTAAGCTTTCCTTAACCCTTTTGTATAAAATCAGCAAACCTTTCATCTACTAGACATGCTGCTTTTCTTCCTTGTTTATTTGTTTTGCTCCATACCTAGCAGTGCTCTGGGACTGATCCCAGTGGTGCTAGGGTACAATGAACCTGGAGCTACAGTAAGGGCGCTCAAAAAACTGCTCTAGCAAACACAGCATTTTCTTTTTTTTATTTTTTAATTTTTTTACAGGATCGAAAAAAAAAAAATACTGGAGTGCTTCACGAATTTGCGTGTCATCCTTGCAGGGGCCATGCTAATCTTCTCTGTATCGTTCCAATTTTAGTATGTGTGCTGCCGAGCGAGCACAAAGACAACAGTTTCTAAATATAGAAAAGTGCCGAAGGTTTTGCTTAGGAACAAGGATACAAAAATTCCAAATAAGAAACAGAATATAGTGGTTATAGGAAAATAATAATGGAATGTGCAATTATCAAGTTCAGTTTATTCCAGGAATTTAGAAATAAGATAAAAGTAAATCTTTTCATTTAAATGTTGCAGAGAATATTGCAATTCTGCTAGCAACAACACTTCAATTGTTCTTGGAGAAATACTCAGTCTTTGGATAGGGCTATAAAAGTTACTCAGCCTAGGCAAAGAATATCTGCTTACAATTTTACTGGCGGTATTTGCGATTCAGGATCAATAATTCTATTGTATATAGAGCTAGGGACCTATAGCCCACCAGTGGTCTTATCTAAGAGTGAAAGTAACAGAAAGGAACCAGGAGATGGAGAGAGGCAGTGGAGGCGGAGAAAAAGAAGGGTGTTGGGGACAGGGAACAGAACATGCCTCACATGGTGCTTCCCAGCCCTGCACACCAATCTCTGTCCTTACTATCAGATAGAGCATGCAACACTGAGTGCAGAACAAGTCCTGGACTAGAGAGAACTCAGCGGTGAAACCTGTGTTTTGCGTGCTGGACGACTACCGTGTGACCCTAGAAAACAAAAATGAAAGCATTACTTAAATATTTAGCTTTTGCCTAGCCCTCCACTGAATATGCAACACAGATTCACAGATCTTTCCACTACCCAGTTAGTGGAAGGTTGTTAACTAGACCTGAAATGAAAGAAAATGTGAGATTAGTAAATATTGCGTAATGTTCTATGATATAGATTATGAACTCTGAAGAAGAAAAAGCTCCGTGATGACTGGAGTGGGCCTCAGAAGGCATCAGGAAGAAATGTTGGAGATTCTTAGAGAGTAAGATGAAGAATGGCAAAATTCCCCCTTTAAGGGCAGACACATATATCAGCGAAGCCATGAAACTGCCTCCTTAATTAAAGAGGGTAGAGGAGGATTATGGAAGACTTTGACGGCTAGAGCAGGAAGATGAGATTTGATAAAGTAGGAAATACGGAGCTAATAACCATGGGGTCAGGGAAAGGACAGAATAAGGAATAGTAATAAATCTTATCTTTTTCATGGGAATATTTTAAAGGATCCCTTTCTTCTAAGAAGAAAGGTATTATATCTCCAAAATGTTATTCCAAGATAGTTTTCATTGATAGAAAAAGGAACTAAAACAAAAATGAATCAATAAATATAAATAAATCAGGCCTAGTGTCTCCTTTTTATATCATAAGACAATTATCAAAATGAAAGCAGAACCCAAGTCCTCTCATCATATTCCGCATTGCTTTTGTTTACTAGATAATAATATCCATATATTGGCCAAAACTGGTCCAAAATCTTGGCTTATATATAAATCATCCTGTCAAATGTTGGCTATAGACAATATTTGATCACATATTTAAATAAACAATGCCATCATACACTTTTACCCCACATGAAAGGTCAGAGCACCCTCAAGGAAACACAATGAATAACTCATACAAAGATGAAAATTATAATTTCAAAATTCTGAAATGAAACTGCCTCATCCTTCCAACGTATCTTTAAAAATGCCCACTACAGGTATTTTTCTATCCTTACCCTTTTACAGCTCATTACAAAGGAACAATCAATCAGTTCTATAGCATTCTTAAAACACTTTAAATGAGTCGATGTGGTTTCTTATTACACTCATGTCTTTTCCCATTGCTCCCTTTATCTTAGACTCTAAAACCTGGGCATTATTTTCTAACCATATGTTTCATGTCATGCTGGGGATCATATAACTTTTTTGTTTTTATCAAAATGGTACCCTTTTGGTTTAAGCTACTTAGGTTTTTCTTAAATTTACAGTTCTAAAAAAAAATTATTTGCAAAACGAGGGACCTAATTAAACAGAAAAATAATTTTATAAATGATAAGATTCTTTCTAGTGTTTTTTAAAACATTTTACATTTGATAGATTTATAATAAAAGTGAATTATTTCCTTCCAGAGCCAAGTTGGTATGAAAAGTGGGAGAAAATACAGATACTGTTAAACTTAGAACTGCAGCATATTCTCATAATGTCTCAACTTCCAAAAAACATATAAAAACTCATAAAATTTGAAATTAAGTAAAAATCATAAAGTTCCTGCCACAGAGGCAGGTGGGTGGTGGGTGGGTAGGAGGGAAGCTAGGGATATGTAACTGGTGACGGGACAAGTGCTAGAACACTATCACTATCACTATCACTATCACTATCACTATCACTATCACTATCTTCCCGTTCATCATCGATTGGCTCGAGCAGGCACCAGTAACATCTCCATATGTCCTGTCTCATGCTAGTAGAGCCCAAGAGCATCTGCTTGCTCCAGAAACATAAAGAGCCTCAAATCATTCCATCAGGTCATGGGAATGAGGTCTATAATTGTTACTGGTATTTGGCATATCAAATACAACACGGGTAGCTTGCCAGGCTCTGCCGTGCACTGGGTAGCATACTCTTGTAGTCATCTCAAAATCCAACATTTATAGAACACTATAGGACTGAAACTCAATTATTTATAGAACACTATAGGACTGAAACTCAATCGTGAACAACTTTATTTAAAAAAATTCATAGTCTGCCCAAGTGATAGCACAGCGGGTAGGGGCGTTTGCCTTGCACACCGGACGACCAGGGTTCCATCCCCAGCATCCCATATGGTCCTGAAGCACCACCAAGAGTAATTCCTGAGTGAAGAGTCAGGAGTAACCCCTGAGCATTGCCAGTGTGACCCAAAAAGGAAAAAGCCAAAAACAAAAAAAAAAGTAGTCTACTAAATTCAAAGGATATTGGAAGATTTGGATATTAGAATTTTGGTCTCTGGGCTACTTTCATTCTTTCAAATTTCTGAGAATTACTAAGATTATGAAATATAATTAAAACTTGGCAAGGTGTATAACGGCTACCTAAATATCTAAAAGTCCATTAGAAATATAGAATTTCTTAAAATATTATTTTATTTTAGGCACAGTGATTCATAATACTACTTATGGGGGCAGCCTTCCTACTGAAGACAAACGCTCAGTTTTTATTGCCTTTGGGCATCTGTTATTGCCGACTACATCATTTATTTATATTCCACATATGAGAGAGATCATTCTGGTTCTACCTACCTCCTCCTTCACTCACCATGGTCCGTCCATACAGCAGCAAATGTAGGGGATACTCTCTCAAAGAATTCTAGTGCTATTTAGAGCCTCTCTCTCTCTCTCTCTCTCTCTCTCTCTCTCTCTCTCTCTCCTCTCTCTCTCTCTCTCTCTCACACACACACACAAAAAAACCGTCTAAATACCGGAGGTTCTTAGGATATAGAGTCCCAGAAAGCCCACCAAATATTAGGATGAAAATTTAAGTATGATTATTTTAACAGGTGCTTAAGTGATTCTAATTTTTAAACCATTTCTTCACTAATTTATATTTAATTTTACTTTGATTTTGTCTATATTCCAGGGTTGCCACGAGCAACGTAAAACCAGGGGAGGGGTGCTCCTGGACTGTACTCAGGGACCCTGGGCCATTCCCTGGATATGCCCAATACTTTCAAGATGGACTACGTCACGTTTGCATGCTCTCAAGTCTTGAAGCTATTTACCTGGACCCAGGCATGATCGACTTTTAATTTTTTACACTAATTATTATTAGATAACAGTTCCTCACACAGAAATGACCCACGGAGAAGTCTCTCTTCTCATTGTGTACAAAGGCAAGGCGACTGTTGGTAAACAACGGTAACTGCACAAGAGAAACCTATGACATCATACAGCTTTTGCTCTCTCTCTCTCTCTGTCTCTCTCTCTGTCTGTCTCTCTGTCTGTCTCTCTCTCTCTCTGTCTCTCTCTCTGTCTCTCTCTATGACATCATACAGCTTTTGCTTGCCAGTTTCTCTCTCTCTCTCTCTTGACTCTCTCTCTCTCTCTCTCTCTCTCTCTCTCTCTCTCTCTCTCTCCCCCCATGGGAGGATCTTGCCAGGGGGGACGAGTGCTAAGGCATGCCAGATGGACAGCAGGCCCACAGGCCAGCGCCACCGCCGTGGAGCCTTTCTTCACCGCTTCCTGCGCATATTCCACCTGGAACAGGTGTCCGTCGGGGAGGAAGACGGTGATTGCTCGGTCGTACCTGGACGCCATCGACGGGCCAGGAGCGCTCAGTGGGAGTAACGTTAGGTGCTGTGTGACCCGGAGGCGCTTTCGTGCCTCCAGTACCCCCCGGAAGTGCACGGGACTGGGGCTGGAAGCCGGAAATCTCCGCTCCCACTTGCTCTTTGAGCAGTGCTCTTGTGGACCGACCCTGCCTCCAGTTCTCCCCGAGTCCCTGTGGAAGTGGGACGCGGGGCCTGCAGGTTGACAGCGTTCCTCCACTACGCAGAGATTTTCTGCCTGGTTTCCCACTACTGTGTTGCCCCAATATCAGGTTGCTCTCATTTGTTAAAAAAAATCATCAGAGGCTGGGGGAGGGGAAGAGGTCTCAGCGGGTTGGAGTGACTTGGAGAGATGCATTGCTTCTAAGAGGCCCAGATTTGGTTCTCTCTTTTCATTGTTTATTGTTTGGCTATAGACGTCACACCGAGCTCTGCTCAGGGGGTTACTCCTGGCTCTTCACTCTAATTACTCCTAGCGATGCATGGGGGACCATATGGGATGCCGGGGATTGAACCCGGGTTGGCCAAAAAAACAAAAAAAAAAAAAGGAACTAAACTTGAAAATAAAACATTTTATTATCCATATCAAAATTTATATTTTCTTGGGTATCTTCTTTCAAGTGGAGTTTTCCTTTTTTTTTTTCCTTTTACATAAGTCTCTTAAGTATAGAAAGCCTGTTTAGTGACTATGAATTCCACGGATTGTTATTTGTCTAAACAACTCTTTTTCAAATCTGAGTGATAACCTAATAAGGTACAATAGTGTTGACTAGAGCGCTGTTCTAGTCAGTATATATATATATATATATATATATATATATATATATATATATGTACATATATATATATATGTATATTATGCACTTATTGCCTGTGGAATTACTGAGGAGTCATGTGTGCTACCAGTGCTCCCATGTGTTGCTGATTTCAGGATTTTATGTATCTGATATTTTTTTCATTTTAGTCTTGTGTTTTGATTTGTGTCTGCATAGGTTTTTCTTTTTTGGATACACTTTGAGAGTCTTGGATCTGGCACATAACTTCTTTCTCATCTTAGGGATGTTCTTGGTTATTATTTCTTTTCTTTTTTTTTTTGGCTTTTTGTTTGGGGGGGGTCAACACCCAACAATGCTCAGGGGTTTCTCCTGGCTCTGCACTCAAGAATTACTCCTGGCGGTGCTCGGGGGACCATATGGGATGCTGGGGATCGAACCCGAAGCTGGCATGGGCCGGCGCAAGCAAGGCAACGCCCTACCTGCTGGGCTATCGCTCCAGCTCCAGTATTTCTTTTGTATAGGAGGGGTCAAATTTGGTGATGTTCAGGACTTACTTCTGACTCTGCACAAGAAATTATTCTTGGTGGTATACTTGAGGTACCTTCTGGGATGCTGAGGATTGAACCCGGATTGATTAAATGCAAGACAAGGGCCCTGGATGCTGTACTATCTCTCCCACTTCCTGGCTAGTATTTCTTCATATAAAAATGTTGTCTTTGATTCCTCCAAAGACTAGAAATTGAGCTCCCTTTTGATCTAGCCATACCACTCCTGGGAATATACCCTGGGAAGCCAAAAACACACAGCGGAAACACAATCCGCATTTTAATTTTCATAGCAGCACTATTCACAATAGCCAGAACCTGGAAACAACCAGAGTGCCCAAGAACTGATGACTGGATAAAGAAACTTTGGTACATCTACGCAATGGAATACTATGCAGCTGTTAGGAAAAATGAAGTTATAAAATTTGCCTATAAATGGATGGGTGTTGCAGGACTCTTAAGGGCCGCTGCATCTGCTCTGGATTGCCTCCCGCAAATCACTCCGTAGAGGGGGTAGTCTAAATGTGGCAGTTTATCCGACCATGTATGCTGTACTAGCTGGTATAAATATTCTCCCATGCTATCACAATCATCGTGGGACTAGCTAGATCTTACCAGCATATTAGCCTGGCCACGTAAGGACACCTAAGTAATTAGACCAGAGAGAAATGCTGTTTGCTTCCAAACAAACAAGCATGGCTCCCTGATAAAATATAAAACTACAATGAAGTAGAGGAGACTTGTGAAGGCTTGGAGAAATATTTAACTGGCATTGGTGTTGGTCTTTGGTACAGTGACATGCCATCTCAGAAACCCCTTCTCTACATTTCAAAGGCGTTCCAGCTCAAAACATTAGCACAGTAAAGGCCCTAGGTGAGATGCAGGGAGGGATTACCTGAGGGCATTAGACCCTCCCTGCTTTCCATAACAATGGGAAGAAGGTCTGAGTTGCGGGGGGGGTGTATAAACTAGCCGGTTTCCGCTCTCCCGGTCTTCTTCCCGGTGGGATCTCGCCTTGTGAGCGTTTATTCCCCTTGGAAGTTTTACACGTGGTGGTCGCCATCTTGGCCTACACGTGGCTGGGGTTCTAGCCTGGAATCCTAAGCATCGGGTTTTTTCCTTTTGCTGATTTGTATGCCTGAACCTGTGATAAGTAAAGCCTTTTAAAACCGCATCGGATTTCTGAGTGTTCATCCATTCCTCGCCGGCTCGGAGGTAGAGGGGAACTCGCTTCCCGGCAGTGTCGGGGACCCCGCGGAGCGCCCGAAAGATGGGCATGGAAAGGATCATGTTGAGTGAAATTAGTCAGAAGAAAAGAGAGAGATATAGAATGACTGCATTTATTTGCATGACTTAAATATATATGTGTATATGTGTATATATATGTATATATATATATATATACACACACACACATATTTATAAATATATATTGCAGGACACCTAAAAGCCTAGGCCTCTGCATCTGCCCTGGATTTCATCCTGCAGGTCACTTCATAGATAGGGGGTAGTCTGAATGTGGCAGTCTTATCTGACCATGTATTCTGTACTGGCTGGTATAAATATTCTCTCATGCTACCACAAGCATCGTGGGACTAACTAGATCTTACCAGCATATTTGCCTGGCCACGTTGGATCTCTAAGTAATTAGACCAGAGAGAAATGCTGTTTGCCTCCGAGCAAGCAAGCATGGCTCCCTGATAACTCAAAGGCAACTAAAATACAAAACTACTGTGAAGTAGACGAGACTCTTGTGAAGGCTTGGAGAAATATTTAACTGGCATTAGTATTAATCTTTGGTACAGAGACATGCCATCTCAGAAACCCCCTTCTCTACCCTATAAAGGCAATTACAGGCAGATCTTGGCTCAAGACATTAGGTGAGGTGCTGGGAGAAATTACCTGAGGGCATTTGATCCTTCCTGCCAGGGAAGTTACATTTAGCTTATAGCTTCTCCCAGCTCTGCTAGGAGGCTTTTAATTAGCTCTGGGTCCTTGTAAACAGCCAGGTAGTCTCCTGAAGTTGCTACATTTCTATAGAGCTATTTTCCTGTTTTCATCTCTAGATAGCCCAGCCCAGAATGGGCTGGGCTGGGGAATTTGGGCGGTTTTCTAGCTATAAAATAAGTTGCAAGAAAAGAAGCTCTCTCTTTTTTCCCCTTTTGCCATTTCGGCTACCCTTGGTGTTTTGCTTCTCCGTCCTCTCCATTCTGTTGGGCCTCAACACGTGGTGGCAGCCATCTTGGCCTACACCTGACTGGGGCCTAGCTGGGAACCCAGAGTCCGGAGGTTTTCCCTGCTCTTGGATTGTATATTGGAACCTGTGATAGTAAAACCCTTTTAAAACTGCATCTGATTCCTGAGTCTTCATCCATTCCCGCCAGCTTTGGAGGTAGAAGGGAACTCACTTCACGACACTGTCGGGGGACCCCAGCGGGCGCCCCAACATATATATATATATATATATATAATAATATACACAAATAACATGACAACCTTTTAATGTATGTTCTGTAATCCATAGTCTGGAAGGGAAGGAAAAGAGAAAGAGAGAGAAAGGCAAAGAAATAAAGAACCTGCCATGGAGCAGGACTGGGGAAGGGGGAGGGAACCGGGGATGTTGTTGGTGGGAGATGGGCACTGGTGGAGGGACGGGTGCTGAAACACTGTATGACCAAAACCCAAACATGAACTTTTTAATTGTAAAAAAAAAAAATACACACACAAAAAAATAAATGCAGTCATTCTGTATCTGTCTCTCTCCTTCTGGCTAATTTCACTCAACATAATCTTCTCTTTGTCCATCCATTTATAAGCAAATTTTATAACTTCATTTTTCCTAACAGCTGCACAGTATTCCATTGTGTAGATGTACCAAAGCTTCTTTATCCAATCATCGATTTTCGGACACTCTGGTTGCTTCCAGATTCTGGCTATTGTGAATAATGCTGCTATGAACATCAAAGTAGGGATGGTGTTTCCGCTGCGTATTTTTGGCTTCCCAGAGTATATTCTTTCTGGCCTTTTTAAAATACAGTTTTACTACTTTATCTTCAAGATCTCTCTTTCAGTTCGCAGCTTCTTGTGGAGAACTCTGTGGAGTTCTCCATTCTGTTGTTTACTCAGTTTCTGTATCCTTTAGCTATATGATTTGTTTGGACTTTTCTCAATGTTTTTCTCATACTTTGTTTTTACTTGGGTTCTCTTTCATGGATATCATTTTAGAACTCTTATTAAGAACTGTAGCTTTCCAGGCTATTGTCCTGATCTAACAGTGTGGGCGAGTTTTTCTATCTCCCATTACATTTGGATCTCCATCTGGTGAGAGCTTTTGCTCAGGCAGTACTGGGCAATGAGCTGGAGTCCTATAAAGGGATTTGAATGGACAAGGGGTGACCAATGGTATATAGCCATATGTGCTTGGAGGCAAGTCCCGGTCGGTGATCAGAGGTTCAAGGTCACTAATGCTCAGCAGCCACTAGGCTGCTACATTCCTATAGACCTGTGTGATAGCTTAGGAAGTGCTGAGATGGCCATCAAAGGTGGTTCGTGGGGCTGGAGTGATAGTACAGAGGGTAGGACGTTTGCCTTTCCCCTGGCTAACCAGAGATCCATCCTTGGCATCCCATATGTACAGGGATCAAACTCATGACCTCATACGTAATTGGCAGGTGCTCTACCTCTAAGCCACATCCCAGGCCTGCTATTATTTTTCTCTTAAAAACAGTATTTAATAATTGTGAATTAGGTTAGTTTAGTATAAGGGTAGTAGTTTGTAGCATATTGAATAAAATCGTATTTTAGTGCCTGGTCCAATCATACATGTTAGATTGAAATAAACAATTTATTCCTTTTATATTGTTATTCTAACAAATGATATGACTTCACACAAATTTCATTCGTTTTTATTTTTATCATAGAGTTCTGAGGTTAAATTTCTAAAATGGGCCTCAGGGCCTGTGACCAAAGTATTAGCAAGGCTATGTTCCTGCTGAAGTCTCCAGAAGAGAATCTGCTTACTTGTCTACTTGCTTTTTTTTCTTTAATTGAATTTTCCTACTTACTCTTTGTACAATCTAAAGGTAACCTATGTTCCATGAATCATGACCATCTTAGAAACAGCAATGACCAGGCTGAAGTTCATGCTTTGCAGTGGGAGGCCCAGGTTTGAGCACTGGTCTCATGATCCGAGAACTGTGGAAGTAATCCCCAAGCACTGACCTGGAGTAGCTCCAGAGCACCACTAGATGTGATCCTTAAGTAAAAATGAATAAAATGGCAGAAATGTCCACTTCTGTCTCTCTCAGGATGATATGTTTCTGCTTATGGGTGTTTTTTTAGCCCTAATCTTTACCATTTGAGGATATTTGTGATTATATTGGATTCTCAGATAACCTAGGTCAATTTCTAATTTTTTTTTCTTCTTGGGTCATACCTGGCAATGCTCAGAGGTTACTCTTGGCTCTGTGCTCAGGAATTACTCCTGGCAGTGCTCAGGGGACCATATGGGATGCCAGGGATTGAACCTGGGTTGGCCTCGTGCAAGGCAAGCACCCTACCTCCAGTGCTATCACTCTGGCTCCAAATTTCTAATTTATTTACTTTTTTATAGTGCTGCGATCAAGCCCTGACCTTCATATATGTAAGTCAAATGCTTACTGTTGCGCTACTTCTGGCCATTTTATTGTTTTGAGGTAGGGACCCCTTGTGGTGTTCAGTGCTTATTCCTTACTCTGTGCTCAGGGATTACTCCTGGTGGGTTTAGTGGACATTATGGGATGCCAGGGATCAAACCCGGGTTGTCTTCAAGCAAGGCATATGACCTACATGTTGTACTCTCTCTCCAGGCCATCTGACCCAATTTTATAATTTAAAGTTACCTTAATTTCATTTGGCCGTTCTAAATCTATCACATTTACAGATTCTGATGATTTGTAGGTAGTTATGTTTGTTCAGTGATATAACTGTGTTCTCTGAAACAACTGAAAGAGAAATTAGTAATAATAATAAATAACAGTAGGGAGATTAGCATATTATGATTTCTGTAAATTGTGAAATAATTCAATAATAGTTAAGTTCCTTAAAGATTTATTTTATTATAACACTGTCATTAACAAAATTGTTCATAATACAGTTGTTTCAGGCGTTCAATGTTCCAACACCTGGGGCTAGAGCCATAGTATAGCAGGTAGGACATTTGCCTTGCAAGTGGCTGATCCAGGTTCGATCTCTGGCATCCGATATGGTCCCCTGAGCACTGCCAGGAGTAATTCCTGAATGCAGAGCCAGAAGAAACCCCTGAGCATCAGTGGGTGTGACCCAAAAAGCAAGAATGATTGTCTGGAGTTTTATTGAGCTGGTGGTGCTTGCTGAGCTTTCTGTGCTAGTTTTCTATCAAATTTGCTGTGCTCCTACGAGCAGTTAATACTGTGAGATTTGGAGGAGTTTCTGGAGCCCTGGAGTTGGGCCGTTTATCTGGCAGAGCAGGCTGGGTGTGACAGCTGTTGGGCTATTTGGAAGGGAGCAATCTGCCCTTCTCCATTCTGAGAGGCCATGGAGCTTTCATCCTGGAGATACATCTACCCAGGATGATTTGGCAGCTTGGCAGCTTGTTGTAATAGTTACATTCTTTTACTGAAGGCAGAGTAACTAGATATCATGTGCAAGGTCATGGGACGTGGATTATTTTTTTTTTTATATATATATATATATGTTTAAATTTCCAAACTTTTGCCAGCAAAATACTCAAGGGTAAACTACACCACTATCAAGCACTTTGGACAGTTTCTAGTTTTTGTATTTTGGTTTGTGGCCACATCCAGCAGTGATCAGGTAATTACTCCTGACTCTGCACTTAGGAATGACTCCTGGTAGGGCTTGGAGGGACCATGAGATGCCAGGGATTGAACCTCAGTCAGGCAGGTGCAAGGTGAGCAACTTCCTGGCTGTACTAGCAGTCTAGTTCAAGTTTCTAGGTATTTTTTTTTGTCACACCCAGTGATGCTCAGGGGTTACTCCTGGCTCTGTGATAGGGAATTACTCCTCGCAGCGCTTGGACGACCATATGCTATGCTGGAAATTGAACCCAGGTCAACTGTGTGTAAGGCAAATGCGCTACTTGCTGTACTATTTCTCTGGCCCCCTTAATTTCTAGTTTTGATATCTATATATTTCCCACTTCATTAGATTATTAAATACTAACCATTCTTAGTTTGTAATTTATGATACCCTCTGTGATTTTACATATTTTACATGTTAAAACTGTTATAATCATAAAGTCTAATGTAAAATAATCATACAGCACAGCACAATGGCTATGCATAATAATTACACAATAAATTATGAAGTGCTTTATTATTTTAAATAGCCATGTGATAGGAGGGCTGGTTTTCAGGAAGATGAGTGAAATAGGATTGACCTAAGGGCGCTTAACCTGTGCATCTGTCTCAATGTGTTAAAATTAAAGAGAACTTCACAGAAAGCATCTTTTCAAGCAGTAATTTCCTGTAACATTAAATCTTAAAGTATATACCATTTACTTCTTTCTTATTTTGCTTAATGTTTGCTATAAGGAGAGATGAAAAAGACAGATTGACTTGGGCAGAATCTACTTTGAATTTTTTTCTGAAAATATCCTCTTTTGTAGAGAAATGGAAAAGGTAATTTGTTCTTGCCCAGAATAATGATGATAAACATAGATGCATGCTGTTCTTCTTACAGTCTTCAAATCTGTGGAAGCCACAACTCAAAGTGACTCATTAAATGCCATGGAGACAATAAGCAGAAATGTTTTTTAAAAGGTATTACCTGAGGGGTTTTGCTCTGAGTGCAATCACAAAAGGACAGACTTAGTCTATCCCTTCTCAACACATTCAAAGAATTTATGTCACTACAGGGGCTTACAGTATCAGGAAGTTTGATAGTGCCTTCTACTAATTATAAGAAATAAAGAAATGCTTATATGAAAGTAATCACATTATCTTCAAAAGCTTAATGCTTTTTTCTTAAGATAATTTTGAATGCCATGATTATACAGTTTCTTTAAATACTGAGCATATCCCTAGAACATTTCACTTTAGAAATCTATTGGAATACATTTAAGAAATACTAATAAATGCACTTAAAATAAATTCTAGAATGGAAACATTTGGAAATGAAAATTTCTTAATTACTTTTTTTTTTTTTTTTTTTGGGTCACACCCGGCAATGCTCAGGGGTTTCTCCTGACTCTGCACTCAGGAATTACTCCTGGCGGTGCTCGGGGGGACCATATGGGATGCCAGGGATTGAACCCGGGCCGGCATGGGCTAGGCCAGGCAAACGCCCTACTCACTGGACCATCGCTCCGGCCCCTTAATTACTTTTATTAATTAAATGTACTCTATTTAGGGGCTGGAGTGATAGTACAACAGTAGGGCATTTGCCTTGCACATGGACCACCCAGGTTCGATCCCTGGCATCCCATAGCACTGCCAGTAATTCCTGAGTGCAGAGCTAGGAGTAACCCCTGAGCAATGCTGGGTGTAACCCAAAAAAGCAAAACACAAAACAAGGAGCTAGAGCAATAGCACAGCAGGTATGGCATTTGCCTTGGACAAGGTCGACCGGGTTCAATCCCCGGCATCCCATATGGTCCCCCAAGCACCGCCAGGAGTGATTCCTGAGTGCAGAGCCAGGAGTAACCCCTGAGCATTGCCAGGTGTGACCCAAAAAGGATAAATAAATAAATTAAATTAAATTAAGTTAAAACAAACAAAACAAAACAAAACAAAAATAAATAAATGTAGTACACTCATTCATGAATGAAGACTTGTTCAGGCATTTTATTTTACTTATTCCGAGTCTTTTATTTTTCAAAAATAATTTCATCTAGTTCTGACATCCATCCCTCCACAAGTGCACATTTCCCAACACCAATGTTCCTAGTTTCCCCCCCCCCACTGCCCCAACCTGCCTCTACGGCCGGCACTTTTCTAATCTCTATTCTGAATCGTTTTGTATCCTACCCCATTCTCACGAAAAGCATCTTTCACCTCCTTTTATTTATTTTTTGGGGGTTTTGGACCACACCCGTCATGGTTAAGGGTTACTCCTGGATATACACTCACAACATACTCTTAGTGGGGGGTCACATGGGATGCTGAGGATTGAACACAAGTTGGCCTGCACAAGGCAAGTGCCTTATTCACTGTAGTGTCTCTCTTGCCCCTTTCACTTCCTTTTTTTTTTTAACTAATTTTGTTTGTTTGTTTTTGGACTTTTGGGTCACACCTGGGGTTCTCAGGGGTTACTCCTGGCTCTGCACTCAGGAATCTCTCTTCTTGCAAGGCAAGTGCATTACTTCTTCAGCCCATTCACCTCCTTTCTGTATCACTGTATCACTGTCTTCCCGTTCATCATCCATTTGCTCGAGTGGGCACCAGTAAGATCTCCATATGACCTGTCTAATGCAAGTAGAGCCCAAGGGCACCTGCTTGCTCCAGGAACATAAAGAGCCTCAAACCATTCCATCAGGTCATGGGAATGAGGTCTATAATTGTTACTGGCATTTGGCATATCAAATACGACACGGGTAGCTTGCCAGGCTCTGCCGTGCAGGTAGCATATTCTTGTAGTCATCTCAAAATCCAGCATTTATTGATGAATTGCGCGGCTGCAAGAGGCCACGCGAGTCAGGCTGTAATAGTCTGGTCTGCTGGGTGGAGTTCTGACGAGGGGAAAGTCCGGGTGTGGAAAATGGAGGCCCTCATGGAGTGGGGGGTCATCTGGCTTGTTGTGAGGCTCTGCTGGGGTGGCGGGCCAGGCACCAGGCATTATGTCTACGGCCATACCACCCTGAATGCGCCTAATCTCACCTCCTTTCTAATGATCTAAATTATTTTTCAAATGTTTCAATATTAGAACTAAAAGACGAGATTGAATGTTCTGTAACTTACTTATAAGTTCCCAGAACAATTTCTTAGACTTGAGCAAACTTCCTGTACTCATTCTCCGGTCACTTCCTAACTAGATGCTAGGGACTCTGCTAATGGTGATACAATTCAGTGCATACACTTTGATTTTTTTTTTCTTTTGGGTCACACCCGGCAATGCTCAGGGTTACTCCTGGTTCTGCACTCAGGAATTACTCCTGGCAGTGCTCAGGGGGACCATATGGGACGCCGGGGATCGAACCCGGGCCGGCACAGGCCGGCCACGGCAAGGCAAACGCCCTACCCGCTGGGCTATCGCCCGGCCCCTACACTTTGATTTTTATGGAAAGCTTATGGTAAACTGAGGGAGGAATACTCCCAGAGCACCCACCCAGTGGTGCTCGGGCTTACTCTTGGCTTTGTGCTGAGGGGTCACTCCTGGCGGTACGGGACTGACCCATGTTGACTGCGCACAAAGCACACATCCCGCCCACTGTACTGTATCTCTGGGCCGGATTTACTTCTTGTCTCTAGATTCCCCCTCCTCCCACTACAAAGCTTCCTAAATTCTAAAAAAGTTCCTTTAGATTTTATTTATTCTCTGTATTTCTCTGCTTCTCCAAGTCAAAAGGTCTGGATTTATCAAGGAAGTTTGAAAGTAAGGTGTCTTCTTTCAGGAAATCCCCTGCATTTCTTTCTTTTCTTTTTTTTGGACCATAGCTGGCAGTGCACAGTTCAGGGATCACTCCTGGCAGGCTCAGGGGACCTTATGGGGTGCCGAGGTTCAAACCCACGTCAGACACATGCAAGGGAACACTCTACTTTTGCTCCAGTCCTCCCCTGCGAGGTCACACCTGGCAATGCTCAGGAGTTACTCCTGGTGGTGCTACCCACTACACTATTGCACCAGGCCCCTCCCCTGTATTTTTTGAGTTTTTACTCTAATATTTCCCAACTGGTTTTATTAGGGAAGATATGCACAGAAAATAATACTCAGAAAATAATAACACATGGCATCACAGAAAAGGCTATGGTTATCTATGCCTGGGGTGCCCCGGGGCAGTGTCTCTCAAACCTTTCCTAAGATGGCCTCGTTTCAACATGTTTCTTCCTTGTGGTCTCCTGTCCTACCAGCTGGCACCTTGGTCTCCTGCCTTGGTTCCTCATTTACTTTTTTATCTGTGGTCTTCTTCACTTATCATTAGGTATATGGCCCCAGATGGAAAATACAGCCCTAGAACCCACCCCATCACCTGAAAAAGTATGATGGCCAGAACTAGCCCACGTTGTCAATTTTCAGTTGATTTCCACACCCCATATCCTGTGAAGTTAGTTTAAATAAAGAATAAACACATCATTTTATTTATATTTTTTATTTTAAACACTGTGATTTACAAAGCTGTTCACTTGTATCATTTGTCTTCCTGTTGTTCATCTATTTGCTTGAGCAGGCACCAGTAACATCTCTATACTTCCTGTTGTGTGCTAGTGTAGCCCAAGGGCACCTGCTCTATCCAGGAACACAAAGAGCCTCAAACATAGCTTCAGGTCATAGGAATGAGATATGTAATTGTTACTGGTTTCTGGCTTATCAAATACAACACAGGTAGCTTGCCAGGCTCTGCAGTGTGGGTGGTACACTCAGTAGTAGGCTCTCATCTTGTGCATTGACTGATGAACTGCACAGGGAGAGATCGGCTTTCTCTTGGGTGGAGCTCTGAGGAGCTGTGGATGCGGATGTTGAGAATGACTACCCTCATGGTGTGGGGGTTTTCTGGCTTCTTGCGAGGCTCTGCTGGGATAACAGGCCAGGGCTAGAGCCTGTCTAGAACTGTATACAGTGAATAAGTGTGAAAGATCCTGGGAAGGAATATTTCAAGTATTCAATATTCCAATATCAGTCCCACCACCAATGTGCCCTGACCGCCATCAAAGACCCTTATTTCCCACTCACCCCATCCCTATGTCTGCTCCCCTTAGTGGGCACTAATTATATTGTTGATTACAACATATATATTGTGGTACTGATAAATGGTATTGATAAAAGTGGTATATTATATATATATATATTATATAGTGGTAGTGATAAATTGTCACTTGTCTTATCTTCCCCAGTTGTTCATCAATTTGCTTGAGCAGGAGCAGTAACGTCTCCATTTGTTGGGAATGAGGTCCATTATTGTTAGTTTTTGGCATATCGAATACACCACAGGCAGCTTGCCAGGCTCTGCCGTGGCTCTGGGTTCAATCTCGGGGGCCCAGTCTTTTTCTATGTCATACTATCAACCATCCAGGGCCCACGGGCGGAGCCCTGGGTGTAGACAAGCCTGTCTTCTGTGTGCCACCTGCCGATGCAGCTGGGCACTGCAGCCACACCTGCATTGATAAAAGTCATGCCCTTTTTACTGGGCTGTGACATGCGAACTGGATCATGTCTGTTATTGCGTTCACTTATTGAACTTATTAAATGTAGTGGGTTCCTACTCAGTTCATGTTAACTTCTTACAAATACGCAATACTCAACCCCAAACCACCACCATTGCAACTACAATCACTTCAGATTTTTGCATTTACTGTTTGAGCCTGTCCTAAGCAGACACTGAATAATTTATCTTATATTGCATGTTAGAGCTAATTTACTAAATATAGTCAAGAAATATATTCTAGAAGAAAGTTAAAGGATTATTCAATCTCACAATGGACTCATTGGGCCATTAAGCCCCTTTGTATAAGAAATGACTGATATGTTCTTACAAAATAAGACATTGTAACTACATTTTTTTTTGAAGTTTTACAGATTTTATTAAGGAGGTTTTAGGAAAGGGAAGGAGGAGGGAATGTAAGAGAGAGAGAAACGTGCTCAAGGGAGAACGAGGGGCTACTCCAAAGACAGAGCGAGCAAGAGAGAGAGAGTGCACATCTCAAGAGGGGAGATGCGGGCAACACATGTGCTCGGGCATCACATATGCTCTGTCCACGTGGGCTTAGGCAGCATCGTGCGCTCAGGTAACATGTGTGCCCAGGCAGCATGTGCACTACATTTTTTTGTTTTTGTTTTTTGCTTTTTGGGTCACACCGGTGATGCTCAGGGGTTACTTCCTAGCTCTTTGGTCAGGAATCACTCCTGGCGGTGCTAGGGGACCATATGGAATGCTGGGGATCGAACTCAGGTCGGCGGGGGCAAGGCAAACACCCTACCCACTGTGCTATCGCTCCGGCCCTCGTAACTACATATTTTGTTATTGGGTGTTTTCTACTTACATCTATTAAATGTGATATGATACTTGGTATATCAGTACACCAGAGTTTTGAGATGTTAAGGCCAGTAATTCCAGAGATAGTAACTGAGTTATTGGTCTCTTTTGAGAGTTATATGAATTTCTGCATCATGAGATTACTTTGGCGCCTGAGGCAGTTCATGGGTGTGACCACTGGCCTTCTGCAGGACATGGAGATGGGATAGGGGGGCCTATCTCTGACTCTGAGAAAGCCTAAATTCAGTTGCAGAGACCCACATCTCTGAGTTTTCAATGGATTCACTCATGCGTGGGGCTCTTGGGAGCAGTGGCTTCTGATCTTGAGCATAGTGGCGACTGCAGCGTGCGGAGGTTTTTTAGTTGCTGCAGCTCTTTTGGGATGGGCAGGGTTCTTAGCCATCCCCCTCTGAGGGGCCCCCTGAAATGCACATCATTTAAATAAAAACCATCATTTAAATAAAAAAATCTACTTGAGACAGGTTGATACTTGATAATTAAAAGAATTTTTTTATTTTTCCCAAATTTTATTACACCATTTTAGACATACAATTGAAAGATGCTCATGTAGTTTTGGTTCTACAGTGTTCCAACACGCATCCCTCCACCCAAACCCATCTCCCATCACCAATGTCCCCACCTCCCTCCCCCCTCCCACACTTCAACTACTTGGCCGGTTCTGTATGTCATTTCTCTCCCTCTCTATCTCTCCCTCCCGCTCAAACTTTCCTGCACATCATGGAATGCAGTGCACCAAAGCGCCACTATTTTAATGGACTGCGGCGGCTGCGCCGCGCGACCTGGGCTCCGAACTGGTTTTGCTCTGTTAATCTGGTCGTGAGGTAGTATCCCAGTGTCCGGACAGCGAAGGAGGTGGCTAGTGTGGTGGGCGAAGTTTCATCCGGCTGCTTCCGGGACCCCCAGAGGTGATGGCCCACTCCCAAAACCCATCTGTCCTCCCTGGAGCCCCATGGGCAGCTGGGCCTGGGGCGAGCCGAGTTCCAGCTTCCCCCAGCCGCTTGTGAGGCTCTTCATGCTATGGCTGGTGGCCCAGGGCAGCTCCCTGGGTGGGGCCACCAGGCTCGACAAAAATGGAGGGGGGGAAGGGCCGGCCTCTGACTCCATCTGACGAATTCCCAGTGATTCCCGCTTCTGGGAGCTGCCTACCTTGGCTCGAACTGGTTTTGCTCTGTTAATTTGGTCGCGAGGTAGTATCCCAGTGTCTGGACAGCGAAGGTGGTGGCTAGTGTGGTCAGAATTCTTTTTCTTAAACAGGGATCCAGAGATACAGGTAACTGAATCCTAGGAAATTTTATTCTTCAAGATTTCAATAGCTATCTGCTAAGTTATGAGATTTTCACTTTTTCCTCCTGAAATATTTACAACTAAAACTGTGTAATCAAGACATGGTCAATGAAAGCCGAGTGTTCTGTTCTGAATTCAGTAGAACTTCCTTCTAATGTTCCAAGGTTTCAAGGTTTAGGTGGTGAACAACATTCATAAGAATAATTACCATTAGGTTATAAAGTCCCTTATTTTTACTATGGTTGGAGTCTTTTTCATCCTCTAGGTCTCAGACTAAATATAACTAGGTATGCACCTTTTTCATCTCTTGTTTGGTGATTCTTACATCTTCATCCATATTGTGTACTTACGTGTTTCCAGTCTGTCAGCCCATTTTGCTGACAGTTTGCTTACACGTCTATCTTAGGTGTCTAGCACAAAGTTGAGTGCGTAAAATGGTTCCTACAGTTACTAAATGAAAAAAAAAAAGTTTTTTTTCCAGAAATCTACACTTAAAATATGTATTTTAAAACGATAAAACTTATGCTTTGCTTTTGAACCTACATAAACGTTAGGCGAGGTACTGTGGATAAACTGTATGAAAGCAAAGTCTAAATTGATAGTCAACCACCCACAGTGGGCCGTGACTCACAATCGCAAAGTTTTACACACGCAC
>JAJIBD010034204.1:0-13614 GCA_021461705.1 Cryptotis parvus
TGTTGCAGGACTCTCAAGGGCAGCTGCATCTTGCTCTGGATTGCCTCCCAAGACATCACTCCATATTAAGGGGTAGTCTAAATGTGGCAGTTTATCCAACCATGTATGCTGTGTACTAGCTGAGAGTATAAATATTTTCCCATGCTATCGATAAGCCATTGGGACTAGCTAGATCTTACCAGCATATTAGCCTGCGTAGGACACCTAGGTAAATTAAGAGACAAATGCTGTTTGCTTCAAACAAAACAGGCATGGCTCCCGATAAAATATAAAACTACAATGAAGTAGAGGAGACTTGTGAAGGCTTGGAGAAATATTTAACTCGCATTGATGTTGGTCTTTTTGTTTATGACATGCCATCTCCAAAGCCCTTTCTCTACATTTTTCAAAGGACTTCCAGCTCAAAACATTAGCACAGTGGGGAGGCTCCTAGGTGAGATGCAGGAGTGGATTACCTGAGGGCATTGACTCTCCCCTGCTTCCATAAAAATGGGAGGGAAGGTCTGAGATCGGGGGAGGTATAACCTCGCGGTTTCCGCTCCTCGTTCTTCTTCCCGGTGGGCTCTCGCTGTGAGCGTCATTCCCCTTGGAAGTTTTACTCGTGGTGGTAGCCATCTTGGCCTACTGCGGGCTGGGGTTCTAGCCTGGAACTCAGGCATCGGGTTTTCCTTTTGCTGATTGTCTGCCTGAACCTGTGATAAGTAAAGCCTTTAAACCCTGATCGGGATTTCTGAGTGTTCGTCCATTCCTCGCGACAGGAGTAGGGAACTAGCTTCCCGGCAGTGTCGGACCCGAGGCGGAAGCGCGAAAGATGGGCATGGAAGATCATGGTGGTGAAATTGGCAGTCAGAAGAAAGGGAATCTCAAGATGACTGCATTTGTTGCATTGACTTAAATATATATATGTGTATATGTGCATCTACTGTATATATATATATACACACACACACCTTATAATATATGTTGCAGGACACCTAAAAACCTAGCCCTCATCTGCCCTGGATTGTCTCCTGCAGGTCACTTACGTAGATAGGGGGCGAGTCTAAATGTGGCAGTCTTATCTGACCATGTATTCTGTACTGGCTGGTATAGATATTCTCATGCTGCCACCACAATCATTGTGGGACTAGCTAGATCTTACCAGCATATTGCCTAGCCGTTGGATCTCTAAGTAATTAGACCAGAGAGAAATGCTGTTTGCCTCCAAGCAAGCAAACATGGAACCCTCATAACTCAAAGGCAACTAAAATACAAAACTACAGTGAAGTAGGCGAGACTCTTGTGAAGGCTTGGAGAAATATTTAACTGGCATTAGTATTAATCTTTGGTACAGAGACATGCCATCTCAGAAACCCTCCTTTTCCCTATAAAGGCAATTCCAGGCAGATCTTGGCTCAAGACATTAGGTGAGGGTGCTGGGAGGAATTACCTAAGGGCATTTGATCTTCCTGCCAGGGAATTTACATTTAGCTTATGGCTTCTCCCAGCTCTGCTAGGAGGCTTTTAATTAGCTCTGGGTCCTTGTCAAACAGAGTGGTCTCCTGAAGTTGCTATTTTCTATAGAGCTATTTTCCTGTTTTCATCTCTAGATAGCCCAGCCACAGAATGGGCTGGGTGCAAGAAGGATAGATTTCTAGCTATAAAATAAGCTGCAAGAAAAGAAGCTCTCTCTCTCTCTCTCTCTCTCTCTCTCTCTCTCTCTCTCTCTCTCTCTCTACTCTCTCTCTCTCCTCCCTCTTTCTCCCCCCTCCTCTCTCTCTCTTTTTTTCCCCCTTTTTGCCATTTGGCTTCCCTTAGTGTTTGCTTCTCAGTCCCTGCATTCAGTTGGGCCTCAACACGTGGTGGCAGCCATCTTGGCCTACACCTGGCTGGGGCCTAGCTGGGAGCCCAGAGTCCAGAGGTTTTCCTGCTCTGAGATTGTATATTGGAACCTGTGATAGTAAAACCCTTTTAAAACTGCATCTGATTCCTGAGTCTTCATCCATTCCCGCCAGCTTTGGAGGTAAGAGGAGCTACTTCACGACACTATCAAGGGGACTGTGAAGCTCCCAACATATATATATATATATATATATATATATATATACAAATAACATGACAACCTTTAATGTGTGTTAATCCATAATGGTGGAAAGAGGAAAAGAAAGAAAGGCAAAGGAAATAAGACCTGCCATGGAGCAGGACTGGGAAGAGGGGAGGGAACCGGAGAGATATTATTGGTGGAGAAATGAGCACTGGTGGAGGGACCAGTGCTGAAACACCTCAACATGTTAAAACCCAAGCATGAACTTTTTGGTGTAAACCACTTGCACACAGAAAAGCAAATCGACTGCAATATCTGTCTCTCTCTTCATATTGTTTCACTCAACTATCTCTCTGTGTGTCCATACATTTATAAACTGGGATGCCAACTGTTTCATAGCTGCACAGTATTATTCAATAACAGCCCAGATGTACTAACTCTATCAAATCTGTAGATTTTTAGTTCTCTATTTATTCCAGATTCATTCTTAAGCCGACAATGCTATGGTAATAAAGTAGGGATGGTGTTTCTACTTTAAAAACGATTTTATTAACAGAGTATATTCTTTCTGGCCTTTTTATGCGTCTGTTTTTACTTTATCTTCGATCTCTTTCGAGTTCGCAGCTTCTTGTGGAGAACTCTGTGATCTAAATTTTATTATTTACTCATTCTGTGTCCTCTTATATATAGTTTTGTTGTTCCAGTTTTACCAATGTTTTTCTGTACTTTGTTTTTACTTGGAGGTTCTTTCTATGGATATCTGTTTTAGAGCTCTGTATAAGAACTGCCGCTTTCAGCTGTGTCCTGATCTAACAGTGTGGTAGTTTTCTATCCCCCATTACATTATCTCTGGTAGGAAACTTTTGTCAGACATGTTACACAATGCATTGAACAGGTCCTATAAGGGATTTGAATGGACAAGGGGTGACCAATGGTATACCTGTCACCTGTGCTGACCAGTCTGTCAGTGATCAGAGGTTTCTGGTCTCTTTCTATATCAGCAGCCACTGAGCTGCTGATATTGTTCTGAATGTGATGCTTAGGAAGTGCTGAGATGGCCATCAAAGGTGGTTCGTGGGGCTGGGTGATGAGTCCTGAGGGTAGGACGTTTTACTTTTCCCAGCAGAGATCCATCCTTAACATCCCATATGTACAGGGATCAAACTCATATAGCCTCATGCGTAATTGGCAGGTGCTCTACCTCTAAGCCACATCCCAGGCCTGCTATTTTTTCTCTTACTGCAGTATTTAATAGTGCCGAATTAGGTTAGTTTAGTATGGGAGTGAAGCAGGTTGCATATTGAATAAAATCATGATGTGCAGTGCCTGGTCCAATCATACATGTTAGATTGAAATAAACAATTTATTCCTTTTTATATTGTTCTAACAAAATGATATGACTTCACACAATTTCATTAAATTTTTATTTTATCACTTAAATAGAAAATTTAGAATTTCTAAAATGACCTCAGGGCTGTGACTTCAAAGTATTAGCAAGGCTATGTTCCTGCTTTGTAGTCTCCAGAGAGACTCCACCTTGCTTGTCTACTTGCTTTTTCCTTTAATTGAATTTTCCTGCCCCTTTTCTGTCTAAGTAGCATGTGTTCCATGAATCATGACCATCTTGAAAACAGCAATGACCAGGAGCTGAAGTTCATGCTTTGGTGGGAGGCCCAGGTTTGAGCACTGGTCTCATGATACGAGACCTGGGAAGCGTAATCCCAACGCATTATAAACGCTCCAAGTACCTAGATGTGATACATATGATATAATGAAATAAATAGCATAAATGTCCCACTTCTGTCTCAGGATGATATGTTCTGCTTATAGATGGTGTTTTTTAGCCTAATCTTTACCATTGAGGATCTATTTAGTATTATATTAGTTCTCCAGACCTAGGTCAATTCTAATTTTTTTTTTCTTCTTGGGTCTTTTACTAGCAATGCTCAGAGGTTACTCTTGGCTCTGTGCTCAGGAATTACTCACAGCAGGTGCTCAAGAGGGGACCATGTATGGGGATGCCAGGGATTGAGAACCTGATTGTGTAACTATGATGCTAGTAAATACCTCTCCCTCAGTGCTATCACTCTGTGTCCTATTTGTTATTTACTATAGTGCTGCGTTCAAGCCTGACCTTCATATATGTAAGTCAAATGCTTACTGTTGCGCTACTTCTGGCCATTTTATTGTTTGGGTAGGGACCCCTTGTGACGAGGTGTTCGTCTTTATTCACTCTGTGCTCAGGGATTACTCTAGGTGAGTTTAGTGGACATTATGGGATGCCAGGGATCAACCCGGATTCAAGCAAGGCATATATTCACATGTTGTACTCTCTCTCCAGGCCATCTGACCCAATTTTTATAATTTAAAGTTACCTTCTTCATTTGGCGTTCTAAATCTATCACATTTACAATGATTCTGCTTATTTGTAGGTAGTTATGTTTTGTTCAGTGATATAACTGTGTTCTCTGCAAACAACTGAAAGAAAATATAATAATAATAAATAACAGTGAGTATGAGAATTAGCATATTATGATTTCTGTAAGCGTGTGAAATAATGTTCAATATAGTTAAGTTCCTTAAAGATTTATTTTATTACTCTTTGTCATCACTTCATTATTATATAATACAGTTGTTTTCAGGTTCAATGTTCCAACACCTGGGGCTAGAGCCTGTAGCCATGGGTAAGGATGTTTGCTACTGATGGCTGATCGAGTTAGATCTCTGGCATCACCGATGGTCCTGAGCACTGCCAGATGATCTGTCAGAGCCAGAAGAAAACCACCTGAGCATCAGTGGGTGTGACCCCAAAAGCAAGAATAGTTGTCTGGGTTTTATTGAGCTGGTGGTGCTTGCTGAGCTTTCTGTGGATTTTTCTATCAAATTTTGCTGTGCTTTCTCTGAGCAGTTAAACCTGTATGAATTTGGAGGAGTTTCTGGAGCCCTGAGTTGGGCCCGTTTGTATCAGCCCAGAGCATGAGCCAGGTGAGCTGCTACTGTTGGGCTATTTGGAAGGAAACAAATACCCTTCTCCATTCTGCAGAAACTGTGAGCTTTCATCACGGAGATATCTACCCTGGTGTTTGGCAGCAGCTTGTTGTATATAGTTACATTCTTTTACTGAAGGCAGAGTAACTGAATATCATGTGTACAGGTGGTGGAGACGTGGAATACATATAGTTTAAATTTCCAAACTTTGCCAGCTTAATACTCAAGAAATGCTTCACACCACTATCAAACACTTTGGACAGTTTGTTTTTGTATTATTTTGGTTTGTGGCCCTATCAACGTGCAGTAATCAGGTAGTATTACTCCTGACTCTGCACTTACAGGAATGACTCCTGGCAGGGCTTGCGGAGGGTTTCCTGGATGCCCGGGATTGAACTGGAGTCAGGCAGGTGCAAGGTGAGCAACTTCCTGGCTGTACTATGATCTAGTTCAAGTTTTCTAGGTATTTTTTTGTCACACCCAGTGATGCTCAGGAGTTACTCCTGGCTCTGTGATAGGGAATTACTCACCCGCAGCGCTTGGGCGACCATATGCTATGCTGAAATTGAACCCAAGTCCTTTATTAGTGCACAAAATAAATGCTTACTTATGTGCTATTTCTCTGTATGTTTCTAGTTTGATATCTATATATTTCCCACTTCATTAGAATTATTAAATACTAGCGCCATTCTTAAAGTTTGTAATTTATGATACCCTCTGTGAATTTTACCTATTTTACATGTTTAAACTGTTGCCTAATCATATGATCTAATATGTAAAAACATATCATACAGCACAGCACAATGGCCCATGCATATGTATTCTACAATAAGTGTAAGTGCTTTATTATTTTTAAATAGCCATGTGATAGGAGGGCTGGTTTTCCAGGAAGATGAGTGAAATAGGATTGACCTACAGACGCTTAATCTGTAATGCATCTGTCTCAATGTGTTAAGAAGTCAGAAGAACTAATAGAAATCTTTTCAACCAGTAATTTCCTGTAACATTAAATCTTAAAGTATATACCATTTACTTCTTTCTTATTTTGCTTAATGTTTGCTATAAGGAAGATATAGAAAAAAGACAGATTGACTTAGGCAAGAATCTACTTTGAATTTTTTCTGAAAATATCCTCTATGTGAGAAATGGAAAAGGTAATTTGACTTGCCCAGAATAATGATGATAAACTTAGATGCATGCTGTTCTTCTATCTGATGTCTTCAAATCTGTGAAGCCACAACTCAAGTGACTCATTAAATGCCATGGAGACAATAGCCAGAAATGTTTTCTTTAAAGGTATTACCTGAGGGTTTTGCTCTGAGTGCAATCACCTAAAGGACAGACTTAGTCTATCCTTCTCCAACACATTTAAAAAATTTATGTCACTACAGGAAGCACACAGTATCAGGAAGTTTTGATAGTGCCTTCTACTAATTATAAGAAATAAAGAAATGCTTATATGAAATCACATTATCTTCCAAAAGCTTAATGTTTTTTTTTCTTAAGATAATTTTGAATGCCATGATTATACAGTTTCTTTAAATACTGAGCATATCCCTAGAACATTTCACTTTAGAAATCTATTGGAATACATTTGAAAATACTAATAAATGCACTTAAAATAAATTCTAGAAATGGAAACAATTTGGAAATGAAAATTTCTTAATTACTTTTTTTTTTGGCTTTTTTGGATTGCACCCGGCAATACTCAGGAGTTTCTCCTGACTCTGCACTCAGGAATTACTCCTGGCGGTTTCGGGGGGACCATATGGGATGCCAGGGTTGAACCGGGCGACATGGGCTGGCGATGCAAGACAGGCGCCCTACTCACTGGACCATCGCTCGACCTTAAGTACTTTTATTATTCAGCTGTAACTCTATTAGGGCTGGAGTGATAGAGAAATACCTTCAATGGGAGCATTTGCCTTATCAGACTCCTGGGTTGGTCTGGCATCCCTACTGTCCTCTCAATGAATTCCTGAGTGCAGAGCTAGGGTAACCCCAGGCAGTGCTGGGTGTGACCCAAAAAGCAAAACACAAAACAAGAGCTGAGCCCAAGCCACTTAGCAGGTATATTGCCTTGGACAAGGTATCGACTTGAGGTTCAGTACCGGCATCCCATATGTTTCTAGGCACATCAGTGGTTCCTGAGTGCAGAGCCAGGGGTAACCCCTGAGCATTGCCAGGTGTGAACCAAAAGGACAAATAAATAAATTAAATTAAGTAAGTGGTTAAACAAACAAAACAAAACAAAACAAAATAAATCCATAATAGTACACTCATTCATGAATGAAGACTTGTTCAGGCATTTTATTTTACTTATTCGAGTCTTTTATTTTGCAAAAAATAATTTCATCTGGTTCTGACATCATCCCCTCCACAAGGTGCACATTTCCCAACACCAATGTTCTAGTTTCCCTCCCCACTGCCCCAACCTGCCTCTGGCCGGCACTTTCTAATCTCTATTCTGGTCGTTTTGTATCCTAGCCCATTCTCACAAAAGCATCTTTCACCTCCTTTTATTTATTTTTTTGGGGGTTTTGGACCACACAGGTCATGGTTAGGGGTTACTCCTGGATATACCTCACAACTACTCTTAGTGGGGGTCACATGGGATGCTGAGAAGTTGAACACAAGTTGGCCTGCACAAGGCAAGTGCCTTATTCACTGTAGTCTCTCTCTTGCCCCTTTCACTTCTTTTTTTTAACTAATTTTGTTTGTTTGTTTTTGGACTTTTTGGGTCACACCTGGGGGTTCTCAGGGGTTACTCCTGGCTCTACGCTCAGGAATCTCTCTTCTTGCAAGGCAAGTGCATTACTTCTTCAGCCCCATTCACCTCCCTTCTGTATCACTGTATCACTGTCTTCCGTTCATCATCCATTTGCTCGGTAGGCACCAGTAAGATCTCCATATGACCTGTCTAATGCAAGTAGAGCCCAAGGGCACCTCTTGCTCCAGGAACCTAAAGAGCCTCAAACCATTCCATCAGGTCATGGGAATGAGGTCTATAATTATTACTGGTATTTGAGCATATCAAAGTGACACGGGTAGCTTGCCAGGCTCTACCGTGCAGGTAACTATTCTTGTAGTCATCTCAAAATCCAGCATTTATTGATGAGTACTTGCGGCTGCAAGAGCCGCAGCGAGTCAGGCTGTAATAGTCTGGTCTGCTGGGTGGAGTTCTGTGAGGAAAGTAAGATGTGGGAAAATGGAGGCCCTCATGGAGTGGGGGTCCTCCTGGCTTGTGAGGGCTCTGCTGGGGTGGCGGGCCAGGCACCAGGCATTATATCTACGACCCTACCACCTGAATGCGCCTAATCTCACCTCCTTTCTAATGATCTAAATTATTTTTCAAATGTTTCAATATTAGAACTAAAAGCGAGATTGAATGTTCTGTAACTTACTTATAAGTTCCCAGAACAATTTCTTAAACTTGAGCAAACTTCCTGTACTCATTCTCCGTCACTTCCTAACTAGATGCTAGGGACTCTGCTAATGGTGATACAATTCAGTACATACACTTTGATTTTTTTTTTTTCTTTTTGGGTCACACCGGCAATGCTCAGGGTTACTCCTGGTTCTGCACTCAGGAATTACTCATGGCAGTGCTCAAGGGACCATATGGGGCCTTGGGGGATCGGGAACCCGGGCGGCTCAGGCGGCCACGATGCCAGGCAAGCGCCCTACCGGCTGGGCTATCGGCTCCGGCCGACACTTTGATTTTTATGGAAAGCTTATGGTAAACTGAGGGGAGGAATACTCCCAGAGCACCCCCCCAGTGGTGCTCGGGCTTACTCTTGGCTTTGTGCTGAGGGTCACTCCTGGCGGTACGGGACTGACCCAGGTTGACTGCGCACAAAGCACACATCACGCCCACTGTACTGTATCTCTGGGCGGATTACTTCTTGTCTCTAGATTCCCCCTCCTACTACAAGCTTCCTAAATTCTAAAAAAGGTTCCTTTAGATTTTATTTATTCTCTGTATTTTCTGCTTCTCCAAGTCAAAAGGTCTGGATTTATCAAGGAAGTTTGAAAGTAAGGTGTCTTCTTTCAGGAAATCCCCACATTTCTTTCTTTTCTTTTTTTGGACCATAGCTGGCAGTGCACAGTTCAGGGATCACTCCTGGCAGGCTCAGGGGACCTTATGGGGTGCCGAGGTTCAAACCCACGTCAGACACATGCAGGGAACACTCTACTTTTGCTCCAGTCCTCCCCTGCGAAGTCATACCTGGCAATGCTCAGGAGTTACTCCTGGTGGTGCTACCCACTACACTATTGCACCAGGCCCCCTGTATTTTTGAGTTTTTGCTCTAATATTTCCCAGCTGGTTTTATTAGGGAAGATATGCACAGAAAATAATACTCAGAAAATAATGACACATGGCATCACAGAAAAGGCTATGGTTATCTATGCCTGGGGTGCCCCGGGGCAGTGTCTCTCAAACCTTTTCCTAAAATGGCCTCGTTTCGAACATGTTTCTTCCTTATGGTCTCCTGTCCTACCAGCTGGCACCTTGGTCTCCTGCCTTGGTTCCTCATTTACTTTTTTATCTGTGGTCTTCTTCACTTATCATTAGGTATATGGCCCCAGATGGAAAACACAGCCTAGAACCCACCCCATCACCTGAAAAAGTATGATGGCCAGAACTAGGCCCGTTGTCAATTTTCAGTTGATTTCCACACCCCATATCTGCGAAGTTAGTTTAAATAAAGAATAAACACATCATTTTATTTATATTTTTATTTTAAACACTGTGATTTACAAAGCTGTTCACTTGTATCATTTGTCTTCCTGTTGTTCATCTATTTGCTGAGCAGGCACCCAGTAACATCTCTATACTTCCTGTTGTGTGCTAGTGTAGCCCAAGGGCACCTGCTCTATCCAGGAACACGAAGAGCCTCAAAGCATAGCTCAGGTCATAGGAATAAGATCTGTAATTGTTACTGGTTTCTGGCTTATCAAATACAACACAGGTAGCTTGCCAGGCTCTGCAGTGTGGGTGGTACACTCCAGTAGTAGGCTCTCATCTCGTGCATTGACTGATGAACTGCAGGGAGAGATCGGCTTTTCTCTTGGGTGGAGCTCTGAGGAGCTGTGGGTACGGATGTTGAGAGTGACTACCTTCATGGTGTGGGGTTTTCTGGCTTCTTGCGAGGCTCTGCTGGGATAACAGGCCAGGGCTAGAGCCTGTCTAGAACTGTATACAGTGAATAAGTGTGAAAGATCCTGGGAAGGAATATTCCAAGTATTCAATATTCCAATATCAGTCCCACCACCACCAATGTGCCCTGACCGCCATCAAAGACCCTTATTTCCCACTCACCCCATCCCTATGTCTGCTCCCTTAGTGGGCACAATTATATTGTTGATTACAACATATATATTGTGGTATTGATAAATGGTATTGATAAAAGTGGTATATTATATATATATATTATATATAGTGGTAGTGATAAATTGTCACTTGTCTTGTCTTCCGTTGTTCATCAATTTGCTTGAGCGGGCGCAGTAACGTCTCCATTTGTTGGGAATGAGGTCCATTATTGTTAGTTTTTGGCATATCGAATACACCACAGGCAGCTTGCCAGGCTCTGCCGTGGCTCTGGGTTCAACCTCGGGGGCCCAGTCTTTTTCTATGTCATACTATCAACCATCCAGGGCCCACGGGCAGAGCCCTGGGTGTAGACAAGCCTGTCTTCTGTCTGCCACCTGCCGATGCAGCTGGGCACTGCAGCCACACCTGCATTGATAAAAGTCATGCCCTTTTTACTGGGCTGTGACATGCGAAGTGGATCATGTCTGTTATTGCTTTCACTTATTGAACTTATTAAATGTAGTGGGTTCCTACTCAGTTCATGTTAACTTCTTACAAATACGCAATACTCAGCCCCAAACCACCACCATTGCAACTACAATCCACTTCAGATTTTTTGCATTTACTGTTTGAGCCTGTCCTAAGCAGACACTGAATAATTTATCTTATATTGCATGTTAGAGCTAATTTACTAAATATAGTCAAGAAATATATTCTAGAAGAAAGTTAAAGGTTATTCAATCTCACAATGGACTCATTGGGCCATTAAGCCCTTTGTATAAGAAATGACTGATATGTTCTTACAAAATAAGACATTGTAACTACATTTTTTTTTGAAGTTTTACAGATTTTATTAAGGAGGTTTTAGGAAAGGGAAGGAGGAGGGAATGTAAGAGAGAGAAACACGCTCCAAGGGAGAACGAGGGGCTACTGCAAAGACAGAGAGTGAGCAAGAGAGAGTGCACATCTCAAGAGGGGAGATGCGGGCAACACATGTGCTCGGGCATCACATATGCTCGACCACGTGGGCTTAGGCAGCACGTGCGCTCAGGTAACATGTGTGCCCGGCAGCATGTGCGCTACATTTTTTTGTTTTTGTTTTTTGCTTTTTTGGGTCACACCGGTGATGCTCAGGGGTTACTTCCCTAGCTCTTTGGTCAGGAATTACTCCTGGCGGTGCTAAGGGACCATATGGAATGCTGGGGATCGAACTCAGGTCGGCGGGGGCAAGGCAAACACCCTACCCACTGTGCTATCGCTCTGGCCCTTGTAACTACATATTTTGTTATTGGGTGTTTTCTACTTACATCTATTAAATGTGATATGATACTTGGTATATCAGTACACCAGAGTTTTGAGATGTTAAGGCCAGTAATTCCAGAGATAGTAACTGAGTTATTGGTCTCTTTTTGAGGAGTTATATGAATTTCTGCATCATGAGATTACTTTGGCGCCTGAGGCAGTTCATGGGTGTGACCACTGGCCTTCTGCAGGACATGGAGATGGGATAGGGGGCCTATCTCTGACTCTGAGAAAGCCTAAATTCAGTTGCAGAAACCCACATCTCTGAGTTTTCAATGGATTCATTCATGCGTGGGGCTCTTGGGAGCAGTGGCTTCTGGTCTTGAGCATAGTGGCGACTGCAGCGTATGGAGGTTTTTTAGTTGCTGCAGCTCTTTTGGGATGGGCAGGGTTCTTAGCCATCCCCCTCTGAGGGGCCCCTGAAACGCACATCATTTAAATAAAAAAAACCATCATTTAAATAAAAAATCTACTTGAGACAGGTTGATACTTGATAATTAAAGAATTTTTTTATTTTTCCCAAATTTTATTACACCATTTTAGACATACAATTGAAAGATGCTCATGTAGTTTTGGTTCTACAGTGTTCCAACACGCATCCCTCCACCCAAACCCATCTCCCATCACCAATGTCCCCACCTCCCTCCCTCCCACACCTCAACTACTGAGCGGGTTCTGTCCGTCATTTCTCTCCTCTCTATCTCTCCCCTCCCCGCAAACTTTCCTGCACATCATGGAATGCAGTGCACCAAAGGACTACTGTTTCCACTATTTTAATGGACTGCGCTGCTACGGCCAGCGACCTGGGCTCGAACTGGTTTTGCTCTGTTAATCTGGTCGTGGGGTAGTATCCTAGTGTCCGGACAGCGAAGGAAGTGGCTATTGTGGTGGGCGAAGTTTCATCCGGCTGCTTCGGGACCCCCAGAGGTGATGGGCCCACTCCCAAAACCCATCTGTCCTCCGGGAGCCCCATGGGCAGCTGGGCCTGGGGCGAGCCGAGTTCCAGCTTCCCCAGCCGCTTGTGAGGCTCTTCATGGTATGGCTGGTGGCCCAGGGCAGCTCCTGGGTGAGGCCACCAGGCTCGACAAAATGGAGGGGAGAAGGGCCGGCCTCTGACTCCATCTGACGAATTCCCAGTGATTCCCGCTTCTGGGAGCTGCCTACCTTGGCACGAACTGGTTTTGCTCTGTTAATCTGGTCGTGAGGTAGTATCCCAGTGTCCGGACAGCGAAGGTGGTGGCTAGTGTGGTCAGAATTCTTTTTCTTAAACAGGGATCCAGAGATACAGGTAACTGAATCCTAGGAAATTTTATTCTTCAAGATTTCAATAGCTATCTGCTAAGTTATGAGATTTTCACTTTTTCCTCCTGAAATATTTACAACTAAAACTGTGTAATCAAGACATGGTCAATGAAAGCCGAGTGTTCTGTTCTGAATTCAGTAGAACTTCCTTCTAATCCCAGTGTTTCAAGGTTTAGGTGGTGAACAACATTCATAAGAATAATTACCATTAGGGTTATAAAGTCCCTTATTTTTACTATGGTTGGAGTCTTTTCATCCTCTAGGTCTCAGACTAAATATAACTAGGTATGCACCTTTTCATCTCTTGTTTGGTGATTCTTACATCTTCATCCATATTGTGTACTTGCGTGTTTCCAGTCTGTCAGCCCATTTTGCTGACAGTTTGCTTACGTCTATCTTAGGTGTCTAGCACAAAGTTGAGCGCGTAAAATGGTTCTACAGTTGCTAAATGAAAAAAAAAAAGTTTTTTTCCAGAAATCTACACTTAAAATATGTATTTTAAAACGATCAAATTTTATGCTTTGCTTTTGAACCTCCATAAACGATAGGCGAGGTACTGTGGATAAACTGTATGAAAGCAAAGTCTAAACTGATAGTCAACCACCCACAGTGGGCCGTGACTCACAATCGCAAAGTTTTACACACGCACATACACACACTCGGAGAAGAAAGGGAGAGTTGGTTG
>JAJIBD010034205.1:0-15726 GCA_021461705.1 Cryptotis parvus
AATACTCTCCTCTGAAGGGCAAGTCTCTGCGTGGTGGGTCCTTGTAGGCTGGGTTTCTGACAAGCCAGGCTGAGACTGGATTAATCTGCGGGCTGGAGACTGGATTAGTCTGCTGGCTGGAGATCTTACCTGCTGCAGAGTGTGGATTGTGAAGATCGCTGCCAGCAAGTTGTGGGGGGTTTCTCTGGGCTTCTCCGAGGCTCCATCGGGATGGTGGATTCGGGTCGGAAGTTGCTCTCGTGGTCCATGGAATGCAGGGGGGTTCAACGGGAAAGCTGGTTTCTGCTATGCCGGGTGTACCTTTTAAGAAGAGAACTCCCAGAACGACCACCAACTGGGAACTCTTTGGCACCATTGCAGCAACATGGGAAGATACCATCATTGATGACATTGATGAAGAATACAACCGACTGGTTCAGCACTTCCATGATTGTGCGAAGAATGCCGAGAAAGAGAGAAAGACACAAAAGAACGCCTGTCTTCAGAAACTCTCAAGCTCATTTGCCAACGTGGCAAGGCGCGAGCCTCAGGCGACCAAATGCTAACGTCCAAGCTTGCTAAACTGTGAAGAGAAGGGATAAAAGAAAACCTCAAAGACAGAAGAGCAGAAATACTGGAAGATGCAGCAGAAGCCAAGAAAAGCATTTGCACTGCCTGCCTGTCCTTCGCCAACTATAAGACCAAGATGACTGCCCTCCGACTCCCTGATGGATCTATCACATCTTCCAGAAAGGCAATGGAGAAGATTATCCAGGACTTCTACTCAAATCTCTTTGATATCCACATCCACCTGCCCACATACCAAATTCCACAGGATGGATATGTCACTCCCAACGTTCTTCCTTCTGAAATCTGACATGCCATCTCCGTCGTTAAAGAAGGGAACAGCACCAGGCCCAGACAAAAGTCAGACCCGAACACCTGAAGAATCTGCCTTCGGTACTTATCAATACACTAGCTCAGCTCTTCACATGCTACATATCCAAATGCAAGGTGCCCTCCCAATGGAAAACCAGCAGGACAGTTCTACTGTTCAAGAAGGGAGACATTCACGACATTGGCAACTATAGCCCCATCTGCCTGTTGTCTGTCATCTACAAGCTGTTTACACGAGTCATCCTGAATAGGATTAGCAGAACACTAGATGGACAACCATGCGAGCAAGCAGGCTTCCGGAAAGGATTCAGCACAATCGACCATATCCAGACAGTAACCAAGCTCATCAAGGTTTGTAGGGAGTACAAGATGCTACTCTGTCCCACATTCATTGATTTACAGAAAGCCTTTGATTCTGTGGAGACTGAAGCGGTCATCGAAACCCTAGCCAAGCAGGGCGTTCAAACCCAATACATCAAGATCCTTCGTGAGCTGTATTACGGATTCACCACCAGGATCTCACCATTCTACAAAGAAGTGATCATTGATGTCAAAAGAGGGGTCTCGACAGGGTGATACCATTTCACCAAAACTCTTCAGTGCCACCCTCGAGAACATCATGCAACAATTAGAATGGGAAGGAATGGGAGTGAAGATAGATGGTCAGCAACTACACCACCTCCCGCTTCGCTGATGACATTGTTCTAATAACACCAAACATTAGCCAAGCGGCACAAATGCTGGCTGACTTTGACCGAGAATGTGGAAAGATAGGTCTACAGCTGAATCTAAAGAAAACAATGTTCATGAGAAATGAACTAGTTCCTGAGGCCCCATTCACTCTCAATGGAACAAACATCTCTGAATGCAGCAGTTATGTGTACCTAGGTCGAGAAATCAACATGATGAACGACCTAAAACCTGAGTTTGCAGGAGGAAGAGAGCGGCATGGAATGCCTTCCAAGGCATCAAAGAAATAGCTAAAAGGACAAAGAACCTCCAGCTCTGGGCACATCTCTTTGACTCCACCATTCTCCCTGCATTATCATATGCCTCAGAGACCTGGGCCCCTATGAAAGCAGGAGAGAATGCTATTCGGGTCTCCCAGAGAGAGGCATCGAAAGAGCTATGCTTGAAATATCACGCCTCACTCAAGTGAGAGAAGGAATCGGAGTTCTGACCTCTGTCGCTATTCCAGAATCAGGGACGCTGTCTCGTTTGCCAAGGCATCGAAAATCAGATGGGCTGGACATGTAATGCGATTTGGAGACAACTGCTCGACTAGAGCCATTACTGACTGGATCCCACGGGATGTCAAAAGATCACGTGGCCGCCCACCTACAAGATGGTCAGACTTCCTTGTCAAGACCCTGAAGGAACGGTTTGAGGCTCTTCATATTCCCTGAATCAACCCGATGCCATTGGGCTACATTGGCACGTGATAGGGTTCAATGGAAATGTTACTGGTGCCCGCTCGAGCAAATTGATGAATAAAGGGATTCAAGTGATCAAGTGATCAATTTGGATTAGTTAAATTATACTGTTGTTGTTTTGGGGCCACACCAGGTTTTCTTCTCGGCTGACAACTGCTCTTTGCTCAGGCTCTGTGCTATGGTTATGTGGGCTTGGGCCACAGTACCACTCCGCAGGCTATATGGGAAAACAAGTGCTCGAATCTGGGTTGACATAAGCAAGTGGGTAATGCCTTACCCACTGTATTATCACTCCTGCCCCTAAGTTATACTTTCTTTGAGTGATTATTAATATGACATACTACAAATGTAGCTTTTAACCATATGTATTAACAGAAATATTGAACTACTGAAATGATTAATTGAGGAATATCCTTTCAAAAAACAATTCAAATGCCCTCTTATTTTTTCCTAAAATCAGATAAACTTGCCATTGTATTATTTTCTTACTTGTTCAATTTTAAATTCACTATCACTGTATAATTGTCTTTCCCGCTCATCATCGAGTTGCCTCGAGCGGGCACTAGTAACACTCCATGTGTCCTGTCTCATACAAGTAGAGACCAAGGGCACCTGCTTGCTCCAGGAACATAAATAGCCTGGAAACCATTCCATCAGGTCATGGAAATGAGGTCTATAATTGTTACTGGTATTTGCATATCAAATACGACACAGGCAGCTTGCCAGGCTCTGCCGTGAGTAGCATACTCTTGTAGCCATCTCTAAATCCAGCATTTATTGAACTGCGTGGTCGCAAGGTGCCACACGAGCCGGGCTGTGTTAGGCTGGTTTGCTGGGTGGAGTTCTAAAGGAGGGGGAAGTCTGGATGTGGAAAATGGAGGCCCTCATGGAGTGGGGGTCATCTGGCTTGTTTTGAGGCTCTGCTGGGGTAGCGGGCCAGGGCTAGAACACGCCATCCCCTCCCGGGACCTTGTGAGTGGCTGGGCACAGGGAGAGCCAGTAGCAGCTCTGCCCCATGTGTGTGAGTCATGGGATGTTGGGTCCCCAACAATTTCGGGAAGCGAGTTCCCTTCTACCTCTGAAGCCTGCAGGGAATGGATGAAGACTCAGGAATCCGATGCAGTTTTAAAAGGACTTTACTATCACAGACTATACAATCCAAGAGCAGGAAAACCTCCGGACTCTGGGTTCCCAGCTAGGAACCATCCAGGTGTAGGTCAAGATGGCTGCCACCACGTGTTGAGGCCCAACAGAGAATGGAGAGGACAGAGAAGCAAAACACCAAGGGAAGCCGAAATGGCAAAAAGGGGAAAAGAGAGAGCCTCTTTATTCTTGCAGCTTATCTTATAGCTAGAAATCCGTCCCCACCCCCAGCCCAGCCCATTCTGGGCTGGGCTGTCTAGAGATGAAAACAGGAAAATAGCTTTATAGAAATGTAGCAACTTCAGGAGACCATCTGGTTGTTTACAAGGACCCAGAGCTAATTCAAAGCCTCCTAGCAGAGCTGGGAGAAGCTATAAGCTAAATGTAACTTCCCCTGGCAGGAAGGATCAAGTGCCTTCAGGTAATTTCTCTCAGCACCTCACCTAATATCTTAAGCCAAGATCTGCCTGGAATTGCCTTTATAGGGTGAGAAGGAGGTTTCTGAGATGGCATGTCTCTGTACCAAAGACTAATACTAATGCCAGTTAAATATTCTTCCAAACCTTCACAAGAGTCTCGTCTACTTCACGGTAGTTTTGTATTTTAGTTGCCTTTGAGTTATCAGGGAGCCATGCTTGCTTGCTTGGAAGCAAACAGCGTTTATCTCTGGTCTAATTACTTAGAGATCCAACGTGGCCAGGCAAATATGCTGGTAAGATCTAGCTAGTCCCACGATGATTGTGGTAGCATGAGAGAACATTTATACCAGCCAGTACAGAATACATGGTCAGATAAGACTGCCACATTCAGACTACCCCCCTATCTATGAAGTGACCGGCAGGAGGCAATCCAGGGCAGATGCAGAGGCCTAGGCTTTTAGGTGTCCTGCAACAATGGGACATCTCCACAGTCAGTGGAGATGCAACCTAGCCAATCAGGCTTTTGGGAAGGTAAAGAGAAAACAGAATGGAAAAGATGGAGAAGAGAGATTCCCCCTTTGAGTTCTGGAACATCAGAGGGAAAGCTTGGAATATCCCTCTGTTCTAAACAGGCAGGGCAAAAAGAGCCCGTAAGATTTTGATTGTGAGAATATAGACTGGAAGAGCCCCTCATGGGCTGCTGTGCACAGGCCAGAGTGAGGAGGCGACATTGGGATCTGATGGCCTTCTGTGGCATTATTCCCATCCCAGTTCTCCTTGGGCACGCCATATCCCACTGGGCACACCTAATCCTGTGTTTAAATTTAACCTCGCCTCTGTGTCATTCTTCCCTCTCTGTTGGTCACAAATATCACCTAGTCAGACATAGTCACTTACAAAAGTTAAACCTAATGGCTTTGGATTTTGTTTAAGTAAATGAAATATCACCTTTTCTCTTTCCTCCATATTTTTTGCATATTTTATGTTATAACAATGTCCTTTTGGCCAGACACAGGAAGACAGCTATTGTAGTTCTTTTGTAATTTGGGGGAGTTAATTGACTCTGAAATGTTTACTCCCTGGGCATTCATCATATTTACTCTCTTAAATCTCAGTTGCTCTTAGATTGACATTAGTTCCTTATATCCCAAAAAGTTGGATCCCACTGAGGAATTAGTGCACGCCATGAGTAAGGACATATGACAGGCTAAATGCCAAAAGAAGTGTTACAAGGTAGGAGCACGGTCATATAACAGACTCGACATGACCCATTATACCAAATAACTGAGAAAGGACCCTGACAGGGTTAAGAAAAACTAACCTAACTTGAGTACCGTAATCTGGAATACATAGCAAGATATGCCAAGGAAACGCCACCCCTTACCATGAGTCCAGATAGACAATTGAAGCAATCTAAGGTATATATAAAAATCCATATCTCTTATTGTGTTTATAAAAATGACTATAACTATTATTAAGAAGTAGATGTGATATGATTGTTTGAATAGATTACTGGTAATGGAAAGGAGAAAGTCTTGTCCTTAGGGTGGAATTCCATTCATCCCTGCCAAGGGCAGATCTCCAAGAAGGTATCTAGAGCGTTATAGCCCCATGATGAATTCACACTTATGTGAATCTCCTAGAAGATTGTTCCCTGAGGATGGACTTTATAACTGTTCATTGTTTATGTTGAAGTTCAACCAGCTATCTTAACCTCTATCTCCAACCCTTCATGATATTGCTATGGCCATTGACCCCAAATGCACCAGGGGACTGATAAGGACTCTCAGTGGTCATACTCACCTAGAGGCCTAGTGGGACAAGCAGATCTCAGTAGACAAGAGAACTTGGTTCTGGTAAGGATTAGAAGCCAAGACAATTCTCACAAGGATGAGGACAAAATCAGGGACAATGGAGCCTTCCGTTTACGACACTGCCATAGAATTTTGAATCCTTTTGGGGACTGAGAGGAGGAAGCTAGAGAACCAATTGTTTTTATTATTATTTTTTCAATGGATTGAGTCTTTAATAAGGGATTATATGTATGTAATCCTGCAAGGCTAAAGTAAAATCCACTTGGATAGTAGTTATATTGTGTTCTCTAATTTGTAGGCATGGGTTCAGATGAAGATGTCAACAAAGATGTGGTAGTGGCTATTCAGACATCTCTCATCAAGTATGAGTTTAATCTGCAATTTTATGTAATAGCACGTTGAAAATTTTCTGTAAAAATTGATGTAGCTTGTGTCTGACCATACGTGTTATATATTCACAGAGGTAAACCTTCTTAGAGAAACTTATAATCTCTCATTATTTTTTTATTAGTGGTTGTGTTCCATAGATTACCCAAAGTACATATATATTTTTTAAATAAGCACAGATAAGGAAACTAAATGATGGAGACCTTAAGTGCCCGATATGAAAGACCCTCTTAGAAGGAGGAGGAGTCAGTGTCCCAATGGGAAGCTGCACCATGCAGATGGAGCTTCAATATATTACACTCAGTTGTCAGGAAGCAGAGCTCCATAGAAGGTTTTGGATGGAAAATGTAGAAACAAGCAAAGAAAAATGTTAAAAATTATTCTCACTTTGACCCTGCTTTGGAAGACAGAAGAGAGCTGTCCCGACAGATTGATTCCCTTTCAGACTCAAAGGTATTTTATCAAAAATAGCACAGCTTGCTGTATCGATAAAAGGCCAGCTGCAAAATATGTCATATGCTTTATTCACTGGAAGCTACTGATGCTGCCTTTCTGCTAACAAATCAAGCATTGGTCTCAGCCAACCTGTCTCCTAGAAAATACGTGTTTTCATTTTCAGTCAGAGACTAAGCTATGGATAGTGAATCTTCCATACGTGCAACTAAATCTTGTTTTATATGATGCAACAGCATTTAAAGGTGTCTCTTGTAAGTGTTGCAGCTTAGTATGAGTCAGAAGAGCCTCTTTCGTCTGTGGCTTTGGAAAGAGATTGCTCTACCTGACTGCAGCAATAGTTCAATTGTGTGCTGGACAATGACGAAGGTGGGACATTTGCTCTCCCACAATAAATGATGCATGAGCTGACATCAAAGACCTCCAACATCCCAATACAGGAATTTCCTGAAATCTTGACAAAGAGAATTCGGGGTAAGAAGTGAAAAGGATAAAAAAAAAAACTAAAGAAACAGCATAATCTTTCCCAAATGGCCATAAAAGGCTCCAACAGCAGTCAGGGCACTTGTCTTGACTGCTGTAGGAGCCAAACTCGATCCCTGACATTCCACATGGTCTTCTGAGCACTACCAGGAGTGCACTCGGAGTGCAGAGCCAGCAGTAAGCACTAAACATTACCGGGTGTGCCAACCACCCCTCCGCCTGAAGACCCCCGTCCCTTCCCTCCAAATAAACAAAAGTGTTCTGAGTCTGGAGCTTTGGATTTAGCTCTTCTCTTGAACTTGTTTGTTTGGGGCAGACTCAGGACTCCAAGATCCATGAGTCTGGAAATTGTACTGAGCAGCTCAATAAGAGAGCTCTGAAAAATACACAATAATTAGACTCTCTTACCTGATGATGTCCACATTCTTTAATAAAGGATACAACTTTTCAATTATAGTGTACATCCTAGAGCTGTGCTGCCAATGTTAAAGGCTATAGTTTAATATCATTTTTATGGAATTTAGCATATATTCAATATTTTATAACATATACAATTTATGTTATTGTGAGAAAACATATCAGTGATATGGTCTTGTTCCTATTAAAAATGAAATTTCAGGTGAAAGTAGCCAGGTTTATTAGCCAAATTGTACATTTAATTCTATATCTTAATATTTTTTAAAACATTTTATTATACCACCGTGAGATATATAATTACAATGTTGTTCACGTTTTGAGGTTCGGTCACACAGTGTTCCAGCACCCGCCCCTCCACCAGTGCCCATCACCCACCACCCATGTCCCCAATTCCCTCCCCCTCCCACGTCCTGCCTAAATGGCAGGTTTTTTATCTCCTCTCTCTCTCCCTCTCTCTCTCCTCCTTCTCCTACATTGTCGGTTGCACTACATACACTAGAAGCCATCATTTGCATTTTTGTCTGTATTTAATGCTCAGTTCTATGTTGGTATCAGACCTTTTGACATTTATTCACACATGTTCCTTCTCTATCTTACCTAACCTCTGACTCCCATGCGCTTGTGGTAATTTCCACTTTTGGTAAGATCACCTGGTATATTTATGTCATGCAAATAAATGCAGTCATTCTATGTCTCTCTCTTTCCTTCTGACTACCTTTCACTCAACATTCTATATCTTAATATTTTATGGTATAGAAGACTACTAATAAAATTTATCAGTGTTCTTTATTTTATGCAGCATTCCACCATCATAATTTTCCATATGGTTAATATTAATGTTTTAGAACTTTTGAATTATTTCATTCTCACCGGTGTAAGGAGATATCTCATTGCCATTTTGATTTGCATTCTTTTTTTTAAATCATCTTGAACACTTATTGATAAACCTGATATAGCAGAAATATAGGAAAAAATATTCTAGTAGTGAAAGGAAATTGAGAAGACAGTGGAGAGCGTATTTAAAAAAAAAACTACTCTCTCAGAGAGGGAGAGAAAAAGAGATAAAGAACCAACCATTTAGGCAGACTATGGGAGGGGGAGTGAATTGGGGACATTGGTGGAAATGGGCAAATGGGAAATTGGTGGGAATTGGGGACTATGGTGGAGGGACGGGTGCTGGAACACTGTGTGACCAAAACCTCTAAACATGAACAACGTTGTAATTGTATATCTCACGGTGGTATAATAAAAAAAAACCTACTCTCTTGGCTGCACATATTCGACTCAGGTCTGGTCCCATATGGTCCCCTGAGCACCACCAGGAGTTTATTGCTGAATGCACAGTCAGAGTAAGCTCTGAGCACTATTGACAGTGCCCCAAAAACTAAAAATACAAAATGAAGCCAACTACAACAACAGCAATAAAACAACTCTCTGACAACTGTGAGTTATGGAACAAAATAATCCAATTATATTTGATTCTGTTCTATAAAAGAAAGAAATACATTTTTTCTAATATAGTTTTTATGATACTTTTCAGGAAGGTGTCTTTCTACACAAAAGAAATAGGCACAAAAAAAATCTATAGTTTCCTTAAAGGCTTCTTTAGCTGCTGAAATACAGCAGCAAAGTCTAGCTACTTACCTTAGTATGTATCTTTCTACCATATAACTAATTATTTCAAATTAGGTATTTTAACTATGACACAAACCATTAAGTACACACTTAAAATATGTCCAAGAGCAGAGATAGGTTGGATGCTTGCCTGGCTTCGACTTGACTTTTCTAACCCCAGTACCTCATTCTGTGCCGTGATTCGCACCTGGAAGTGAACCCAGAGTGCGCATCCAGACTCAAGCCCCTTAATACCATAAGCTGTGACCTTGAAACCAAAAATACTTTTTTCTTTTAAAGAAAATTCTCAAAGATATCTGTATTGTAAAAGACCCTTTCTACACTTAACTTCCATTGCCTTGAAGCGGATGTTGAGCATTTCAGAAAACTAGTAATTCCTAGAAGAACTTAGTTTCCTACCAAAAATATTCCTCTCTTACCACCTGTCTGTTCTTCAGTTGCAAAAACCCACATTTCCGGGCAGCTAATTCTATGCATGAGTTTCTCATACTAACTATTTATAGCCTACTGGATACAAAATGAGACTCCTCTCTTTGCTCCGCACTTTGAGTGCATGCTGGTTGACTGCTCCACTGGTAAGCTAAGCCTATTTGCTTAACAAAAAACCCTTTTCTATCCAAGTTGCTTTCATTTTGGACACACGCCTCTCCCCTCACTCCCTCACTGTCAGTTACTGCATCGCTTCAGTAAGAGCTCAAAGTCCCCACCCAACAAAGATGTCTGAATTTGGACCAGAGTCTCCGCTTATTGGCACAGATAAACCTAAAGCAGCCTTCCATCACTGACCAGACCTCTTCTCCCTCCCAACCAAGAAAAAAAAAACACTTAATACGCAATAAGGAAGATGAAGGACTCCTTTGGATATTGCAATATTGGTGTACTTTCTGATATTGCTCTTTGTTTACCGTATTTTCAAATCTTGGACTTCCCCTAAAGGCATAACGCCACGGTTTAAGTCAGATTAGGAAGCTAACTGATAAGTACAGTTGAAACAAGCTCAGCAGGAAGAAGTTACAGCCTCTCCTGCAGCTTGCAGGGGCCTCTTGGCCATTTTCTTTCCCCAACAGAGGTAGAAAAGCAAGGTTTAACCTGCAAAGGTCACCAAAGACGGAATGGTGTGTGTGTGTGTGTGTGTGTGTGTGTGTGTGTGTGTGGTGGAGGTGGGAGATTAAGAGCTTAAGAACTTTGGGGCAACTTATTTCCTAAGTGGTAACGAGAAGAAAAAAGTAATAAAGAAGAAGCAAACGAACCACTCGTAAAAAAAGCAATTTTTAAACCAATTAGTAACCTTATATACTTTTCCCAACAAGTTAAGAATAGGCGAGTCTCAGTCCGTGACTGATGTAATATTTATTCGCCAACTCGATGATTTAAATCAACGCTGGACGTCAGATATCCCAAGTCATGTGAGCTTATTATCTCCGAGGCCACGGGCGGGTTTGAGAACATCAGACACACCTCGCTTGTGTCGGCACCCTTGCTCTTGTTTCTACCTTCAAAATTTTATCTCTGCCTGTCATTACTCTCATTCCTCCCATAAAGCAAGTGCAATTGTTATATTTCCCCTGATAAACAAGGATATATTTCCCGCTTCAATATTATTCATTTGATTTTATTGGCACAAAGTCCCCATAAAGAAATGGACGCGTGTAGGATTTGGACTACATGTCTCAGGGAATAATTATTGATCTAAATAGTATTTGTTAGGGAATAGTTGGATCTCCAAGATGACTATGTGATAAACTGTGGTACATCTACACAATGGAATACTATGCAGCTGTCAGGAAAAATGAAGTTGTGAAATTTGCCTCTGTAAATGGTGGATATGGAAAGAATCATGTTGAGTGAAATTAGTCAGAAGGAAAGCAGAGAGACTATAGACTGCATTTATTTGCATGATATAAATATACTAGGTGATCTTATCAAAAGTGGAATTACCACAATCAGAGGTTAAAGATAGAGAAGGGAACATTGTGAATAAATGTCAAAAGGTTCTGATACCAACATAGAACTGACATTAAATACATGTGACAAAAAACAAAACGGATGGCTTTGGTATATAGTGTAACCTACAATGTGGGAGAAGGAGAAGAGAGAGACAGAGAGAGAGAGAGATAAAGAACCTGCCATTTAGGCAGGACATAGGGGAGGGAAAATCGGGGACATGGGTGGTGGTTGAGGGGGCACTGGGGGGAGGGCGGGGTGCTGGAACACTCTGTGACCGAAAACCCTAAGCGGGAACAATGTAAATTGTATATCCCACGGTGGTATAATAAAATTTTAAAAAAAAAGAAGTGGAAAAAAGAAGGTGATTATTCAGAGGGAGGAAGCTTATATGAGTATCATTGCTATACAAAAGGAGCTCAGAAGAAGGGTAAGCTTGAAATGTATACATTTCAACACATTATTATTAATTGCACAGATATCACACATCTGTGATATATTTGTTGTCATGACTTATGTTTTCAGTCTTTTCTATTCTCTACATTTTAATAGAAAATGCAGTATTATAAAACACAAAAGTTTCGGATTTCCCTTGAAATCAAACTACATTAACTGGAAATGAAATAAAACATGGCATTGTAGATCAAATAAATCCATAGGCCTCAAACAAGCCCACCCGTGTCAGTTCATGCCTTAACTTTAAGGACACTGGGTCTAAGCATAAAGCTAGTCATTTCAGGACCTAACAATATGTAGCCTGACTACCAGCAGAGCTGAACATCAGTAATCAGGTTATTGAGCCGCGGTGTTAACTCTGGAAGAACTTGGTGATTTTTTCCGGCCACCGAAATTCTCCCCTTCAATTGCTGGTAGTTATTCTTCACTTTCTCTTGATCTCAGTGGGTGTCTTTGACCAAGGGCCAACATGATTATAAGTACCCAAAGCCTGCAGATGAAAGGTGATGTTAATGTGAAATACTAATCTAGAATTTTTAAATTATAAGTGTTTCTGACTCAGAAGCTAGCACTAGGCAGATTCTGTATAAAAGCCACCATCATTTAGTCCGGTGAGCATTTTAGGAAAGTTTGTGAAAGAGTACCACCAAAATGATTGTCAATCTAACCTTTTGAAATCATGATAGAGATTGGGCAGTGACCCAAAGCAAGAAGATATATACTAAATGGTAATTTGGTGCCACATTGATCCAGGAGAAAGGAACTGAATGACAAAAAGTCTATGCCAAGGAGAGACAATGTAATTAAACTGATTTCCTCGGAGACATAGAAGATGGATTTTTGTGAGAATCATTATTGTCATTACATTTATGGGAAAATACAATTGCATTCAGTACTTTTCCCTTATGATTGTTATATATTGATGATATTAATTATTTTCACACCTTTTAACATGATGCACCATTCCCATTATCTGCTACTTTTCTTACAACTATAAAAATATTCACACAAATGACTTTATGGGTATTGTAATGGTCATGATGCAAAAATCATCTTTGAGATAAATTCCCCAGTACTCACATTATGTTTCAGTATATTACTGCCCATGAAGGATCTTATTTGTTGGTTTACAAAATGTTAACAGAACTTCAAAATGACAATATTCCCATTACCTTTAAATAAAATGAAGGGCATTTGATTACACATAGGCTCCTGTTTCTGAATTTATTGGCATTCTAAATTCAAATGTCAAACTGAATAGAGATTCAAGAAAATTTTTTATCATGAAATAGAATAGATGAACTTTTGAAAGCAGAATGTCCGCTATAAATAAAATGCAAGAAATATAAGATGACTTTGGACAATTTGATTTTTAGATAATGAGAGTAAAGTGAATTTGTTTTAACAAGAGAATGAATAACTTATTCCACCTTAGCCAAATGTATTTTCCTAAATAGCTGGGACTCCATATCTTATTGCTACTATGGGTAAAGTAGTGACTTTGCTTTCTTATGCTTAAAGCAGTGCTTCTCAAATGGTAGTGCCTAGAATAATAATCTGGGTATCACGTTTGATTCAGATGGTCTGATTGGGCCCCCAAACAGTATATTACCAACAAGATCCCATGTAAGACTCCTTCATGATTCACAAATGACATTTTTAGTGTCAAGGCTCCACCATGGAATAAAAAGTGACTTTGGGAACGAGTTATCATTATGTGTGAAATGGCCATGTGAGAGCTTTAGAAATAGGAAGCGTGAGAGAGTAGAACTTTGCTGTCAGTGAGAATGCCCCATATATGAAGCTTACAAAAAGCAATCCAATTTATTAATTAGTTTAAATTTATTACTGGTTTTAGCGGTAGCTCTAGATAATCTTTTCTCTCCTTTTTTCTAAAATCTTTAAAATAATGTCACTGGGAGAAATGACATCTACACCCTTTAGAAATGAATTTGTTGTTTATAAAAACCCTGCATTCATTTACTTTTAGTGAAACCAGGTAGGTTTAATTTAAGGAAATTTACTCAGAGAAATGAGAATAGAAAGTCAAACACATGTGCAAGAGAAAATATGGGCTTCTCAACTAGAAAGAGCCTAGAGTGACTGTATTTTGATGTGAAAATATAAGACTTCATTTGCATCACCAAATATAATCTCTTTTATGCTAGGAGTAATTGAATCTCTCTCTCTCTTCTCTCTCTTTTTCACTTTGAGAAACTGGATGAAAAAAGATAATATGTAAATTATTAAAAATGGCCAGTGATTTTCCAAGTTGTACCAGTATAAATGTGTATATGTATTTAATTAGCAATTAAAATGTGGAAACCCACATAAAGCCAGTTTTAAACACCCTGAATATATACAAGGAGAATTTCTAATAGGACAATAATTTTAATGTTACTGTTTAATAACATATATGAGAAGGATGATTGTTTTGAAGTATGCTAAAAAATCATGCACAAAGAGATAGGGCTGGTACATTGTTTATTTGTCTAGGGGCTTTGAGTCATTGGGCAAGTGGGATTTAACTCTCACTTCACAATTTCTACCTATAAAATGGATATTTATGCTTCCTCAAAGTATTGTTCTTAATATTAACATACATTAAAAAATAACAAGAAGACTAGGAACAATGTTTGTGGATGGTAATTTCTCAGTAAGCTAGCTATTTTTATCTGAATTTTGTCTAAAGTTAAACTTATTTTTATCACCTCACATCACAAAGACTGGCCCATATTCAAAAGGGTAAAAGCAATAAGTGCTGGCGGGATGTGGGGAAAAGTAAATTTTCACATTACAGTGGAATGCCGACTGTAAAACCTTTCTGAAAACAATATGGACATTCCTCCAAAGACTAGAAACGAGCCCCCTTTTTGACCCAGCCATACCAATTCTGGGAATATATGCTGGGAAGCCAAAACACACAGAAGAAACACAATCCACACTTTTTATTTTCATAGCAGCACTATTCACAATAAACCAGAACCTGAAACAACCAGTATGCCCCGAGAACTGATGACTGGATAAAGAAACTGTGGTACATCTACACAATGGAATACTATGCAGCTGTTAGAGAAAATGAAGTTAAGTGAAATTTGCCTATAAATGTATGGACATGGAAAGGATCATGTTGAGTGAAATTAGTCAGAAGAAAGAGAGACATAGAATGACTGCATTTATTTGCATGACATAAATATATCAGGTGGTCTTACCAAAAGTGGAAATTACTGCAAATGAGGGAGTCAGAGGTTAGGTAAGACAGAGAAGGGAACATGTGTGAATAAATGTCGAAAGAGCTGGTACCAACATAGAACTGAGCATTAAATACAGGCAAAAAAATGCACATGATGGCTTCCAAGTGTATGTAGTGCAACCCACAATGTGTATGAGAAGGAAGGGAAGAGAGAGGGAGAGAGAAAGAGATTAAAGAACCTGCCATTTAGTGGGAGGGGGAGAGAATTGGGGACATAGGAAGTGTGGGAAATGGGCACTGGTGGAGAGTGGTGCTACATCATAAACATGCAAACCTACAAACATGAACAACATTGTAATTGTATATCTCACAGTGGTATAATAAAATGTTTAATTTTAAAAAAACTTATTTTTCTTAAGAATCAGCTTACTAATGGTATTTGAGAAAGTCTGCTAGAATATATTTTACAGATCCTTTGAAATTCATGTATTAAGTGGATTATTTACTCTTACAAGGGCTCTATATCAAATATTTTCTCTGTAAGAGTTTTCGACGACACATCCTCTCATTTCACAGAAATGCACCATGAAACCTATCAAAGATAACATCATGAGACAATGGAGGTAAATGCAATATTGATATTTTAATGTGGCCAGATACAGTTTTAGTTTGGTCTTTTGGGTGAATATACAGATGTTGATCTGAAGATGCAAACTAAACTCGGAACTGGATAAAGTTAGTGATATGAAAACTAATGTCACTACGCTTTGAAATTGATATAGGGAGACATTTATGTTGAACTATGACACAAAGATAACTTATTCCGGTCGATATTATCGATTGATCAAAAGAGGAGAAGTTGTGGGTAGTTGCAAAGTGGCAGGAAGGCCGGGAGATATGTCGAGGAGGTCCTGTGGGCTCCAGGCCTCTGGGCCCACTTTGTGGATGTTCCTGGTCTTTAGGGTTGGGCTGAGGGGTCCATTGTTGAAGAAGGTCACACACCTGTGTGGGGTGGAAAAAAATGCAGGGTAGTGAGGGAGGCAGAGTGGGATGACTCCAGCAGAGGCTCATTA
>JAJIBD010034206.1:0-65390 GCA_021461705.1 Cryptotis parvus
TTTAAGAAGAGAACTCCCAGAACCACCAACAACTGGGAACTCTTTGGCACCATTGCAGCAACATGGGAAGATACCATCATTGATGACATTGATGAAGAATACAACCGACTGGTTCAGCACTTCGCATGATTGCGAAGAATGCCGAGAGAGAGAAAGACACAAAAGAACGCCTGTCTTCAGAAACTCTCAAGCTCATTTGCCAACGTGGCAAGGCGCGAGCCTCAGGAGACCAAATGCTAACGTCCAAGCTTGCTAAACTGTGAAGAGAAGCGATAAAAGAAGACCTCAAAGACAGAAGAGCAGAAATACTGGAAGATGCAGCAGAGAAGCCAGGAAAAGCATTCGCACTGCCTGCCTGTCCTTTCGCCAACTATAAGACCAAGATGACTGCCCTCCGACTCCCTGATGGATCTATCACATCTTCCAGAAAGGCAATGGAGAAGATTATCCAGGACTTCTACTCAAATCTCTTTGATAGCCACATCCACCTGCCCACATACCAAATTCCACAGGATGGATATGTCATTCCCAACGTTCTCCCTTCTGAAATCCGACATGCCATCTCGTCGGTAAAAGAAGGAACAGCACCAGGCCCAGACAAAGTCAGACCCGAACACCTGAAGAATCTGCCATCGGTACTCATCAATACACTAGCTCAGCTCTTCACACGCTACCTGTCCGAATGCAAGGTGCCCTCCCAATGGAAAACCAGCAGGACAGTTCTACTGTTCAAGAAGGGGAGACATTCACGACATCGGCAACCTATCGCCCCATCTGCCTGTTGTCCGTCATCTACAAGCTGTTTACACGAGTCATCCTGAACAGGATTAGCAGAACACTAGATGAGGACAACCATGCGGAGCAAGCAGGCTTCCGGAAAGGATTCAGCACAATCGACCATATCCACACAGTAACCAAGCTCATTGAGGTTTGTAGGGAGTACAAGATGCCGCTCTGTCTCACGTTCATTGATTTACAGAAAGCCTTTGATTCTGTGGAGACTGAAGCAGTCATCGAAGCCCTAGCCAAACAGGGTGTTCAAACCCAATACATCAAGATCCTTCGTGAGCTGTATTGCGGATTCACCACCAGGATCTCACCATTCTACAAAAAGTGATCATTGATGTCAAAAAAGGGGTTCGACAGGGTGATACCATTTCACCAAAACTCTTCAGCGCCACCCTCGAGAACATCATGCGACAATTAGAATGGGAAGGAATGGGAGTGAAGATAGATGGTCGGCAACTACACCACCTCCGCTTCGCTGATGACATCGTTCTAATAACACCAAACATTAGCCAAGCGGCACAAATGCTGGCTGACTTTGACCGAGAATGTGGAAAGATAGGTCTACAGCTGAATCTAAAAAAACTATGTTCATGAAAGAATGAACTAGTTCCAGAGGCCCCATTCACTCTCAATGGAACAAACATCTCTGAATGCAGCAGTTATGTGTACCTAGGTCGAGAAGTCAACATGATGAGCGACCTAAAACCTGAGCTTGCAGGAGGGAAGAGAGCGGCATGGAATGCCTTCAAAGGCATCGAAGAAATAGCTAAAAGGACAAAGAACCTCCGGCTCCGGGCACATCTCTTTGACTCCACCATTCTCCCTGCATTAACATGCGCCTCAGAGACCTGGGCCCTATGAAAGCAGGGAGAGAATGCTATTCGGGTCTCCCAGAGAGGGAATCGAAAGAGCTATGCTTGGAATATCACGCCTCACTCAAGTGAGAGAAAGGAATCCGGAGTTCTGACCTCTGTCGCTATTCCAGAATCAGGGACGCTGTCTCGTTTGCCAAGGCATCGAAAATCAGATGGGCTGGACATGTAATGCGATTTGGAGACAACTGCTGGACTAGAGCCATTACCGACTGGATCCCACGGGATGTCAAAAGATCACGTGGCCGCCCACCTACAAGATGGTCAGACTTCCTTGTCAAGACCCTGAAGGAGCGGTTTGAGGCTCTTCATATTCCTGAATCAACCAGATGCCATTGGGCTACATTTGGCACGTGATAGGGTCCAATGGAAATGTTACTGGCGCCCGCTCGAGCAAATCGATGAATAACGGGGTTCAAGTGATCAAGTGATCAATTTGGATTAGTTAAATTATACTGTTGTTGTTTTTGGGGCCACACCAGGTTTTCTTCTCGGCTGACAACTGCTCTTTGCTCAGGCTCTGTGCTATGATTATGTGGGCTTGGGCCACAGTACCACTCCTCGCAGGCTATATGGGAAAACAAGTGCTCGAATCTGGGTTGGACATAAGCAAGTGGGTAATGCCTTACCCACTGTATTATCACTCCCTGCCCCTAAGTTATACTTTCTTTTGAGTGATTATCAATATGACATACTACAAATGTAGCTTTTAACCATATGTATTAACAGAAATATTGAACTACTGAAATGATTAATTGAGGAATATCCTTTCAAAAAAAAAATTCAAATGCCCTCTTATTTTTTCCTAAAATCAGATAAACATGCCATTGTATTATTTTCTTAATTGTTCAATTTTAAATTCACTATCACTGTATAATTGTTTTTCCCGTTCATCATCGATTTGCTCGAGCGGGCACTAGTAACACTCCATGTGTCCTGTCTCATACGAAGTAGAGACCAAGGGCACCTGCTTGCTCCAGGAACATAAATAGCCTGAAACCATTCCATCAGGTCATGGAAATGAGGTCTATAATTGTTACTGGTATTTGCATATCAAATACGACACAGGCATCTTGCCAGGCTCTGCCGTGTGAGTAGCATACTCTTGTCGTCATCTCTAAATCCCAGCATTTATTGAACTGCGTGGCAAAGGTGCCACACGAGCTGGGCTGTGTTAGGCTGGTTTGCTGGGTGGAGTTCTAAGGAGGGGAAGTCTGGATGTGGAAAATGGAGGCCCTCATGGTGTGGGGGGGTCATCTGAAGCTTGTTTTGAGGCTCTGCTGGGGTAGCGGGCCAGGGCTAGAACAACGCCATCCCTCCCGGGACCTTGTGAGTGGCTGGGCAGGAGAGCCAGTAGCAGCTCTGCCCCCATGTCTGTGAGTCATGCGATGTTGGGTCCCCGACAATTTCGGGAAGAGAGTTCCCTTCTACCTCTGAAGCCTGCAGGGAATGGATGAAGACTCAGGAATCCGATGCAGTTTTAAAAGGACTTTACTATCACAGACTATACAATCCAAGAGCAGGGAAAACCTCCGGACTCTGGGTTCCCAGCTAGGCCCCATCCAGGTGTAGGTCCAAGATGGCTGCCACCACGATGTTGAGGCCCAACAGAGAATGGAGAGGACAGAGAAGCAAAACACCAAGGGAAGCCGAAATGGCAAAAAGGGGAAAGAGAGAGAGCCCTCTTTCTTCTTGCAGCTTATCTTATAGCTAGGAAATCCGTCCAAAACTCTCCCAGCCCAGCCCATTCTGGGCTGGGCTGTCTAGAGATGAAAACAGGAAAATAGCTTTATAGAAATGCTAGCAACTTCAGGAGACCATCTGGTTGTTTACAAGGACCCAGAGCTAATTCAAAGCCTCCTAGCAGAGCTGGGAGAAGCTATACGCTAAATGTAACTTCCCTGGCAGGAAGGATCAAGTGCCTTCAGGTAATTTCTCTCAGCACCTCACCTAATATCTTAAGCCAAGATCTGCCTGGAATTGCCTTTATAGGGTAGAGAAGGGGGTTTCTAAGATGGCATGTCTCTGTACCAAAGACTAATACTAATGCCAGTTAAATATACTCTTGTAAATATGTCACAAGAGTATCGTCTACTTCACGGTAGTTTTGTATTTTAGTTGCCTTTGAGTTATCAGGGGAGCCATGCTTGCTTGCTTGGAAGCAAACAGCGTTTATCTCTGGTCTAATTACTTAGAGATCCAACGTGGCCAGGCAAATATGCTGGTAAGATCTAGCTAGTCCCACGATGATTGTGGTAGCATGAGAGAATATTTATACCAGCCAGTACAGAATACATGGTCAGATAAGACTGCCACATTCAGACTACCCCCTATCTATGAAGTGACCGGCAGGAGGCAATCCAGGGCAGATGCAGAGTCCTAGGCTTTTAGGTGTCCTGCAACAATGGGACATCTCCACAGTCAGTGGAGATGCCATCTAGCCAATCAGGCTTTTTGGGAAGGTAAAGAGAAAACAGAATGGAAAGATGGAGAAGAGAGATTCCCTCCTGTTTTGAGGAACATCAGAGGGAAAGCTTGGAATATTCCCTCTGTTCCTAAACAGGCAGGGCAAAAAAGAGCCCGTAAGATTTTGATTGTGAGAATATAGACTGGAAGAGCCCCTCATGGGCTGCTGTGCACAGGCCAGAGTGAGGGAGGCGACATTGGGATCTGATGGCCTTCTGTGGCATTATTCCCATCCCAGTTCTCCTTGGGCACGCCATATCCCACTGGGCACACCTAATCCTGTGTTTAAATTTAACCCCGCCTCTGTGTCATTCTTCCCCTCTCTGTTGGTCACAAATATCACCTAGTCAGACATAGTCACTTACAAAGTTAAACCTAATGGCTTTGGATTTTGTTTATGTAAATGAAATATCACCTTTTCTCTTTCCTCCATGTTTTTTGCATATTTTTATGTTATAACAATGTCCTTTTGGCCAGACACAGGAAGACAGCTATTGTAGTTCTTTTGTAATTTGGGAGTTAATTGACTCTGAAATGTTTACTCCTGGGCATTCATCATATTTACTCTCTTAAATCTCAGTTGCTCTTAGATTGACATTAGTTCCTTATATCCCAAAAAAAGTTGGATCCCACTGAGGAATTAGTGCATGCCATGAGTAAGGACATATGACAGGCTAAATGCCAAAAGAAGTGTTACAAGGTAGGAGCACGGTCATATAACAGACTCCGATGTGACCCAATAAAGATATAACTGAGAAAGGACCCTGACAGGGTTAAGAAAAACTAACCTAACTTGAGGACCGTAATCTGGAATATATAGCAAGATATGCCAAGGAAACGCCACCCTTTGCCATGAGTCCAGATAGACAATTGAAGCAATCTAAGGTATATATAAAAATCCATATCTCTTATTGTGTTTATAAAAATGACTATAACTATTATTAAGAAGTAGATGTGATATGATTGTTTGAATAGATTACTGGTAATGGAAAGGAGGAAGTCTTGTCCTTAGGGTGGAATTCCATTCATCCTTGCCTGGGCAGATCTCCAAGAAGGTATCTAGAGCGTTATAGCCCCATGATGAATTCACACTTATGTGAATCTCCTAGAAGATTATTCCCTGAGGATGGACTTTATAATTGTTCATTGTTTATGTTGAAGTTCAACCAGCTGTCTTAACCTCTATCTCCAACCCTTCATGATGTTGCTATGGCCATTGACCCCAAATGCACCAGGGGACTGATAAGGACTCTCAGTGGTCATACTCACCTAGAGGCCTAGTGGGACAAGCAGATCTCAGTAGACAAGAGAACTTGGTTCTGGTAAGGATTAGAAGCCAAGACAATTCTCACAAGGATGAGGACAAAATCAGGGACAATGGAGCTTCCGTTTACGACACTGCCATAGAATTTTGAATCCTTTTGGGGACTGAGAGGAGGAAGCTAGAGAACCAATTGTTTTTATTATTATTTTTTCAATGGTTGGAGTCTTTAATAAGGATTATATGTATGTAATCCTGCAAGGCTAAAGTAAAATCCACTTGGTAGTAGTTATATTGTGTTCTCTAATTTGTAGGCATGGGTTCAGATGAAGATGTCAACAAAGATGTGGTAGTGGCTATTCAGACATCTCTCATCAAGTGTGAGTTTAATCTGCAATTTTATGTAATAGCACGTTGAAAATTTTCTGTAAAAATTGATGTAGCTTGTGTCTGACCATACGTGTTATATATTCACAGAGGTAAACCTTCTTAGAGAAACTTATAATCTCTCATTATTTTTGTTATTAGTGGTTGTGTTCCATAGATTACCCAAAGTACATATATTATTTTTTTAAATAAGCACAGATAAGGAAACTAAATAATGGAGACCTTAAGTGCCCGATATGAAAGACCCTCTTAGAAGGAGGAGGAGTCAGTGTCCCAATGGGAAGCTGCACCATGCAGATGGAGCTTCAATATATTACACTCAGTTGTCAGGAAGCAGAGCTCCATAGAAGGTTTTGGATGGAAAATGTAGAAACAAGCAAAGAAAAATGTTAAAAATTATTCTCACTTTGACCCTGCTTTGGAAGACAGAAGAGAGCTGTCGCCGACAGATTGATTCCCTTTCAGACTCAAAGGTATTTTATCAAAAATAGCACAGCTTGCTGTATCGATAAAGGCCAGCTGCAAAATATGTCATATGCTTTATTCACTGGAAGCTACTGATGCTGCCTTTCTGCTAACAAATCAAGCATTGGTCTCAGCCAACCTGTCTCCTAGAAAATACGTGTTTTCATTTTCAGCCAGAGACTAAGCTATGGATAGTGAATCTTCCATACGTTGCAACTAAATCTTGTTTTATATGATGCAACAGCATTTAAAGGTGTCTCTTGTAAGTGTTGCAGCTTAGTATGAGTCAGAAGAGCCTCTTTCGCCTGTGGCTTTGGAAAGAGATTGCTCTACCTGACTGCAGCAATAGTTCAATTGTGTGCTGGACAATGACGAAGGTGGGACATTTGCTCTCCCACAATAAATGATGCATGAGCTGACATCAAAGACCTCCAACATCCCAATACAGGAATTTCCTGAAATCTTGACAAAGAGAATTCGGGGTAAGAAGTGAAAAGGATAAAAAAAAAAAGTAAAGAAACGGCATAATCTTTCCCAAATGGCCATAAAAGGCTCCAACAGCAGTCAGGGCACTTGTCTTGACTGCTGTAGGAGCCAAACTCGATCCCTGACATTCCACATGGTCTTCTGAGCACTACCAGGAGTGCACTCGGAGTGCAGAGCCAGCAGTAAGCACTAAACATTACCGGGTGTGCCAACCACCCCTCCGCCTGAAGACCCCCGTCCCTTCCCTCCAAATAAACAAAAAGTGTTCTGAGTCTGGAGCTTTGGATTTAGCTCTTTTCTTGAACTTGTTTGTTTGGGGCAGACTCAGGACTCCAAGATCCATGAGTCTGGAAATTGTACTGAGCAGCTCAATAAGAGAGCTCTGAAAATACACAACAATTAGACTCTCTTACCTGATGATGTCCACATTCTTTAATAAAGGATACAACTTTTCAATTATAGTGTACATCCTAGAGCTGTGCTGCCAATGTTAAAGGCTATAGTTTAATATCATTTTTATGGAATTTAGCATATTTCAATATTTTATAACATATACAATTTATGTTATTGTGAGAAAACATATCAGTGATATGGTCTTGTTCCTATTAAAAATGAAATTTCAGGTGAAAGTAGCCAGGTTTATTAGCTAAATTGTACATTTAATTCTATATCTTAATATTTTTTTAAAAGATTTTATTATACCACCGTGAGATATATAATTACAATGTTGTTCACGTTTGGAGGTTCGGTCACACAGTGTTCCAGCACCCCGCCCTCCACCAGTGCCCATCACCCACCACCCATGTCCCCAATTCTCCTCCCCCTCCCACGTCCTGCCTAAATGGCAGGTTTTTATCTCCTCTCTCTCTCCCTCTCTCTCTCTTCCTTCTCCTACACATTGTCGGTTGCACTACATACACGTAGAAGCCATCATTTGCATTTTTTGTCTGTATTTAATGCTCAGTTCTATGTTGGTATCAGACCTTTTGACATTTATTCACACATGTTCCCTTCTCTATCTTACCTAACCTCTGACTCCCATGCGCTTGTGGTAATTTCCACTTTTGGTAAGATCACCTGGTATATTTATGTCATGCAAATAAATGCAGTCATTCTATGCTCTCTCTCTTTCCTTCTGACTAATTTCACTCAACATTCTATATCTTAATATTTTTATGGTATAGAAGACTACTAATAAAATTTATCAGTGTTCTTTTTATTTATGCAGCATTCCACCATCATAATTTTCCATATGGTTAATATTAATGTTTTAGAACTTTTTGAATTATTTCATTCTCACCGGTGTAAGGGAGATATCTCATTGCCATTTTGATTTGCATTTCTTTTTTTAAATCATCTTGAACACTTATTGATAAACCTGATATAGCAGAAATATAGGAAAAATATTCTAGTAGTGAAAGGAAATTGAGAAGACAGTGGAGAGCGATATTTATTATACAAAAACTACTCTCTCAGAGAGGGAGAGAGAAAAGAGATAAAGAACCTGCCATTTAGGCAGACTATGGGAGGGAGGAGTGAATTGGGGACATTGGTGGGAAATGGGCAAATGGGGAAATTGGTGGGAATTGGGGACTATGGTGGAGGGAGGGGTGCTGGAACACTGTGTGACCAAAACCTCTAAACATGAACAACGTTGTAATTGTATATCTCACGGTGGTATAATAAAAAAAACCTACTCTCTTGGCTGCACATATTCGACTCAGGTCTGGTCCCATATGGTCCCCTGAGCACCACCAGGAGTTTATTGCTGAATGCACAGTCAGAGTAAGCTCTGAGCACTATTGACAGTGCCCCAAAACTAAAAATACAAAATGAAGCCAACCAACAACAACAATAAAACAACTCTCTGACAACTGTGAGTTATGGAACAAAATAATCCAATTATATTTGATTCTGTTCTATAAAAGAAAGAAATACATTTTTCTAATATGTTTTTATGATACTTTTCAGGAAGGTGTCTTTCTACACAAAGAAATAGGCACACAAAAAATCTAGTAGTTTCCACAAAGGCCTTTAGCTGGTGAAATACAGAAGCAAAGCCTGTTACTTACCTTAGTATGTATCTTTCTACCATATAACGAATTATTTCAAATTAGGGTATTTTAACTATGACACAAACCATTAGTTAAGACTTAAAATATGTCCAAGAGCAGAGATAGGTTGGATGCTTGCCTGACATTTGACTGACCTGGGTTCAACCCCAGTACCTCATTCTGTGCCGTGATCTGCACCTGAAGTGAACCCAGAGTGCGTATCCAGGACTAAGCCCTGAATACCATAAGTTGTGACCTGGAAACCAAAAATAATTTTTTTTTCTTTTAAAGAAATTCTCAAAGATATCTGTATTGTAAAGACCTTTCTACACTTAACTTCCATTGCCTTGAAGGCGGATGTGTTGAGCATTTCAGAAAACTAGTAATTCCTGGAAGAACTTAGTTTTACCAAAAATATTCTCTTCTTACCACCTGTCTGTTCTTCAGTTGCAAAACCTTAACATTTCCCGTCATGACTATGCATGAGTTTCCTCATACTAACTATTTATAGTCTACTGGATACAAAATGAGACTCCTCTCTCTTTGCTCTGCACTTTAGCGCATGCTGGTTGACTGCTCCACAGGTAAGCTGCCTATTTGCTATTAAAACCCTTTTCTATCCAGTTGTTGCTTTTACATTTTGGACACACGCTCTCCCTCACTCCCCTCACTGTCAGTTAATACTGCATCGCTTCAGTAAGAGCTCAAAGTCCTCACCAACAAAGATGTCTGAATTTGGACCAGAGTCTGCCCCTTATTGGCACAGATAAACCTAAAGTCAGTCTTCCATCACTGACCAGACCTCTTCTCCCTCTCCCAACCAAGAAAAAAAGACTCTTTATTACGTTAACAAGGGAAGATGAAGGACTCCTTTGGATATTTGTATCATTGGTGTAATTTCTGATATTGCTCTTTGTTTACTGCATTTTGCAATCTTGGATTTAAAGGCATAATGCCACGGTTTAAGTCAGGATCAGGGAAGTGACTGATAAGTACAGTTGAGTCAGTCACAGCAGGAAGAAGTTACAGCCTCTCCTGCAGCTTGCAGGGGCCTCTTGGCCATTTTCTTTCCCAACAGAGAGTAGTCAAAGTAAGGCTTAACCTGCAAAGGTCACCAAAGACGGAATGTTGTGTGTGTGTGTGTGTGTGTGTGTGTGTGTGTGTGGTGGAGTTGGGTGATTAAGAGCTTAAGAACTTTGGGGCAACTTATTTCCTAAGTGGTAAGGGGGAGAGAAGAAAAAGTAATAAAGAAGAAGAAACGAACCACTTGTAAAAAGTAATTTTTAAACCGATTATATACCTTTATATACTTTTCCCAACAAGTTAAGAATAGGCAAGTCTCAGTTTTCTGTGACTGATGTAATATTTATTCACAAACTTGATGATTTAAATCAACGCTGGAGGTCAGATATCCCAAGTCAGTGTGGTAAGCTTGTCATCTCCGGAGGCCACGGGCGGGTTTGAGAACATCAGACACACCTCGCTTTGTGTCGGCACCCTTTGTCTTTGTTTCTACCTTCAAAATTTTATCTCTGCCTGTCATTACTCTCTATCTCCCTCCTATAAAAGCATGTGCAATTGTTTATATTTCCCTGATAAACAAGGATATATTTCCGTTTCAACATTATTCATTTGATTTTATTGGCACAAAGCCCAATAAAGAAAGTGACGTGTAGGGATTTGGACTACATGTCTGGGGAATAATTATTTATCTAAATAGTATTTGTTAGGGAATAGTTGATCTCCATGATGACTATGTGATAAACTGTGGTACATCTACACAATGGAATACTATGCAGCTGTCAGGAAAAATGAAGTTATGAAATTTGCCTATAAATGGGTGGACATGGAAAGAATCATGTTGAGTGAAATTAGTCAGAAGGAAAGAGAGAGACATAGAATGACTGCATTTATTTGCATGACATAAATATACCAGGCGATCTTATCAAAAGTGGAAATTACCACAAGTCAGAGGTTAGGTAAGATAGAGAAGGGAACATGTGTGAATAAATGTCAAAAGGTCTGATACCAACATAGAACTGAGCATTAAATACAGACAAAAATGCAAATGATGGCTTCTAAGTGTACATGAGTGTAACCCACAATGTGTGGGAGAAGGAGGAGAGAGGGAGAGAGAGAGGAGATAAAGAACCTGCCATTTAGGCAGGACATAGGGGAGGGAATCGGGGACATGGGTGGTGGTTGAGGGGCACTGGTGGAGGGCGGGGTGCTGGAACACTGTGTGACCGAAACCCCCAAGCGTGAACAACGTTGTAATTGTATATCTCACGGTGGTATAATAAAATGTTAAAAAAAAAGAAGTGGGAAAAAGAAGGTGACTATTCAGAGGAGAAGCTATATCAGTATCATTGCTATACAAAAGGAGCTCAGAAGAAGGCAAGGTTGAAATGTATACATTTCAACACATTATTATCAAATTGCACAGATATCACACATCTGTGATATATTTGTTGTCATGACTTACGTTTTCAGTCTTTTATATTCTCTCTACATTTTAAATAGAAAAATGCAGTATTAGTTTATTTTCCACACAAATGTTTGATTTCCCTTGAAATCAAACTACATTAACTGAAAATGCGTGAAATAAAACATGGCATTGTAGATCAAATAATTCCATAGGGGCCTAAAACAAAGCTCACTCCGGTGTCAGTTCATGCCTTAACTTAAACAACACTGGATTCTAAGCATAAAGGCTAGTCATTTCAGGACCTAACAACATGTAGCCTGACTACCTGTGGAGCTGAACATCAGTAATCAGGTGCTATTGAGCGTGGTGTTAACTCTGGAAGAACTTGGTGATTTTTTCCCCCTCACTGAAATTTTCCTTCAATTGCTGGTAGTTATTCTTCACTCTCTCTTGATCTCAGTGGGTGTCTTTGACTAAGGGCTAACGTGATTATAAGTACCTAAAGCTCTGCAGATGAAAGAGATGCTAATGTGAAATACTAACGAGAATTTTATAATTATAAGTGTTTCTTGGACTCAGAAGCTAGCACTAGGCAGATTCTGTATAAAAAGTGTCAACATCATTTAGTCCGGTGAGCATTTTAGGAAAGTTTGTGAAAGGCATCGACTGAAATGATGTCAATCTAATCCTTTTTGAAATCATGATAGAGATTGGGCAGTGACCCAAAGCAAGAAGACAGATACAAATGGTAATTTGGTGCCACATTGATCCAGGAGAAAGGAACTGAATGACAAAAGTCTATGTCAAGGGAGAGACAATGTAATTAAACTGATTTCCTTGGAGACATAGGAAGATGGATTTTTGTGAGAATCATTATTGTCATGCAATATTTGGGGAAAAATACAATTGCATTAGTACTTTTCCTTATGATTGTTAGATATTGATATTAATTATTTTCACACCTTTTAAACATGATGCACAATTTTCCACTATCTGCCACTTTTTCTTACAACTATAAAAATATTCACACAAATGACTTTATGGGTATTGTACGGTCATGATGCAAAAAATCATCTTTGAGATAAATTGCCAGTACTCACATTATGTTTCAGTATATTACTGCCCATGATGATCTTATTTGTTGTTTTACAAAATGTTAACAGAACTTCAAAATGACAATATTCCCATTACCTTTAAATAAAATGAAGGGCATTTCTGATTACACATAGGCTCCTGTTTCTGAATTTATTGACATTCTAAATTCAAATGTCAAACTGAATAGAGATTCAAGAAAATATTTTTATCATGAATAGAATAGATGAACTTTTGAAAGCAGATTATGGTCCGCTGGTAAATAAAATGCAAGAAATTGGAGATGACTTTGGACAATTTGATTTTGTAGATAATGAGAGTAAAGTGAATTCTGTTTTAACAAGAGAATGAATAACTTATTCTGAATTCTAGCCAAATGTATTTTCCCTAAATAGATGTGACTCCATATCTTATTGCTACTCATGGGTAAAGTAGTGATTTTTGCTTTCCTTTATGCTTAGGGCAGTGCTTCTCAAATGGTAGTGCCTAGAATAATAATCTGGGTATCACGTTTCTGATTCAGATGGTCTGATTGGGCCCCCCAAACAGTATATTACCAACAAGTTCCCATGTAAGACTCCTTCATGATTCACAAATGACATTTTTAGTGTCAAGGCTCCACCATGGAATAAAACCAAGTGACTTTGAACAGAGTTATCATCATGTGTGAAATGCCATGTGAGAGCTTAAGAAATAGGAAGCCGGTGAGAGAGTAACTTGCTGTCAGTGAGAATGCCTCATATATGAAGCTTACAAAAAGCAATCCACTTATTAATTAGTTTAAATTTATTACTGGTTTTAGCTGTAGCTTCTAGATAATCTTTTCTCTCCTTTTTTCTAAAATCTTTAAAATAATGTCACTGGGAGAAATGACATCTAAAATTTTTAGAAATAGAATTTGTTGCTTATAAAACCCTGCATTCATTTACTTTTAGTGAAACCAGGTAGGTTTAATTTAAGGAAATTTACTCAGAGAAATGTGAGAATAGAAAGTCAAACACATGTGCAAGAGAAAATATGGGCTTCTCTAGAGTAGAAAGAGCCTAGAGTGACTGTATTTTGATGTGAAAATATAAGACTTCATTTGCACCACCAAATATAATCTCTTTTATGCTAGGATCAATTGAATCTCTCTCTCTCTCTCTCTCTCTTTTCACTTTGAGAAACTGGATGAAAAAAAGATAATATGTAAATTATTAAAAATGGCCAAGTGCATTTTTTCAAGTTGTACCAGTACAAATGTGTATATGTATTTAATTAGCAATTAAATGTGTGGAAACCCATGGCTAAAGCCAGTTTTAAACACCGCTGAATATATACAAGGAGAATTTCTAATAGGGACAATAATTTTAATGTTACTGTTTAATAACATATGTATGAGAAGGATGATTGTTTTGAAGTATGTTATAAAAATCATGCACAAAGAGATAGGCTGGTACATTGTTTATATTTTGGTCTAGCTTTGAGTCATTGGGCAAGTGACTTAACTCTCACTTCACAATTTCCTTACCTATAAAATGGATATTTATGCTTCCTCAAAGTATTGTTCTTAATATTAACATACATTAAAAATAACAAGAAGACTAGGAACAATGTTTTGTGGATGGTAATTTCTCAGTGTTAGCTATTTTTATCTGAATTTTGTCTAAAGTTAAACTTATTTTTATCACCTCACATCACAAAGACTGGCCCATATTCCAAAGGGTAAAAGCAACAAGTGCTGGCGTGGATGTGGGGAAAAGGGGGCTCTCATACATTGTTGGTGGGAATGTCGACTTGTAAAACCTTTCTGGAAAACAATATGGACATTCTTCCAAAGACTAGAAACTGAGCTCCCTTTTGACCCAGCCATACCACTCCTGGGAATATATGCTGGGAAACCAAAAACACACAGCGGAAACACAATCCGCACTTTTATTTTCATAGCAGCACTATTTACAATAGCCAGAACCTGGAAATAACCAATATGTCCGAGAACTGATGACTGGATAAAGAAACTGTGGTACATCTACACAATGGAATACTATGCAGCTGTTAGGAAAAATGAAGTTATGAAATTTGCCTATAAATGGATGGACATGGAAAGGATCATGTTGAGTGAAATTAGTCAGAAGGAAAGAGAGAGACATAGAATGACTGCATTTATTTGCATGACATAAATACATCAGGTGGTCTTACCAAAAGTGGAAATTACCACAAATGTGAGGGAGTCAGAGGTTAGATAAGACAGAGAAGGGAACATGTGTGAATAAATGTCGAAAGGGCTGATACCATCATAGAATTGAGCATTAAATACAGGCCCAAAAAATGCACATGATGGCTTCCAAGTGTATGTAGTGCAACCCACAATGTGTATGAGAAGGAAGGAAGAGAGAGGGAGAAAGAAAAGAGATTAAGAACCTGCCATTTAGGCAGGCTATGGGAGGGGGGGGAATTGGGGACATTGGTTGTGGGAAATGGGCACTGGTGGAGAGCGGGTGCTGGAACACTATGTGACTGAAACCTCCAAACATGAACAACATTGTAGTTGTATATCTCACGGTGGTATAATAAAATGTTTAATTTAAAAAAAAACTTATTTTTCTTAAGAATCAGCTTACCAATGGTATTTGAGAAAGTCTGCTAGAATATATTTTACAGATCCTTTGAAATTCATGTATTATGATTATTTACTTACAAGGGCTCTATATCAAATATTTTCTCTGTAAGAGTTGACGATTCACGTCCCTCTCATTTCACAGAAATGCAATCATGAAACCTATCAAAGATAACATCATGAGACAATGGAGGTAAATGCAATATTGATATTTAACAAAATATAGATACAGTTTTAGTTTGGTCTTTGGGTGAATATACAGATGTTGATCTGAAGATGCAAACTAAACTGAACTGGATAAAGTTAGTGATATGAAACTAATGTCACTACGTTTTGAAATTGATGTTTATAGGAGACATTTATGTTGAACCATGACACAAAGATAACTGTCTGTCAGATATTATCGATTGATCAAAAGAGGAGAAGTTGTGGGGTAGAAGACAGTTGCAAAGTGGCAGGAAGGGATGGAGATATGCCGAGGAGGTCCTGTGGGCTCCAGGCCTCTGGGCTCACTTTGTGGATGTTCCTGGTCTTTTAGGTTGGGGGCTGAGTGGGTCCATTGTTGAAGAAGGTCACACACCTGTTTGGGGGTGGAAAAGCAGTTGCAGGGTAGCAGAGGGAGGCAGAGTGATGACCCAGCAGAGGCTCATTATCACTAATCATCTGGGAGATGCAAATCCAAACAACAATGAGGTATCATCTCACACCACAGACTGGTATATATCCAAAAGAGCAAGGACAACAAATGCTGGCATGGATGCGGGGAGAAAGGGACTCTCATCCATTGGTGGTGGGAAAGTCAATTGGTACAACCTTTATTGAAAACAATATAGACATTCCTCCAAAAACTAGAAATTGAGTTCCCATTTGATCCAACAATACTACTCCTAGGAGCATAAATACACAGCATAAACACCATCTACACTTCTATGTTCATAGCAGCACTATTCACAATAGCCAGAATCTGGAAACAACCAGAGTGCCTGAGAACAGATCACTGGATAAAGACACTGTGGTACATCTACACAGTGGAATACTATGCAGCTATTATAAAAAACAGTTATTAAATTTGCCTATAAATGGATGGACATGGAGAGGATAATGTTGAATGAAATTAGCCAGAGGGAAAAGGACAGATATATAATGACTGCATTTATTTGAGGGATATAAAAAATAGCATGATACAATATCCAAGTACAGGAAAAACATGGATCAGGAGGTCTTGTCAGTGGGTGGTATCTACCACAGTTGTGTGGGAGTCAGAGGTTAGGAAAGACAGAGAAAGGAACAGTATACTAATAATGTTGGAAACGATAATGCCAACCTAGGACTGGGCATTCAATGTATGCAAAGAGATGTACGTGATAACCTCTAAATGTATGTACTGCAAGCCAAAATGTGTATTGAGTTTGCGATCAAGAGTAGATTGGGGTATTATTGGTGAGGTTGTGATGACGAACAGACTGGGGTTACTACAGGTGAGTGGACAGTACTACCCGTGATATTTCGATGACTTCTTTAGTCTCATCTATTTCTGCAGCTGCTGTTCATTTAAACTGGTGAGGCAAGGACAAATACCTTCCTTCACTGTCATAGAGCTGATAAACTCATCATATGGCTGCACACTTATTGTGGGGGAAAATGGGGAAATACATAATAATTTTTTAAAAAATCTATCAAACCCAACTTATTCTGGTGGGGCAGACAGGGGCTTTCGGGTAGCGAAAGTTAGATTGAGTGGAGGCAGACAGAGCGTTTGGGGGTGAATCATTGTATTCATGAGACTATCATTAGCAGTATTGTAAATTATGGTGCCAAAATTTAAAGATAAATTTTAAATACTTTTAAAAGAAATAAGTTGATGGTCAATAACACTTTGCAATATTGATAATATTCATTAAATTTCTTTGACTTCACATAGTTACTCATTTTTTTGACCTTGGGATCAGGGATGGGCATATGGAATGTAAGAGTGATAAAGAGGGAGTGAAGATGCAAGTGTTCAGGTTCAGGGCCACCGTCTCCTATAATATTGCCATTTATTCGAATGCCCTTTAAGTAAGTAAAATGATAGGAAGGAGACCAGAGGACTCCAGGCACTGATGGGTCAGTGGGGCCTCCAGTCCAAGGAGGTTTCTTAGTCAATGGCCTGATTTTGAGGCATAGTGGCCAGGGATGAGCTTGCTTCTGGCAGTGGCGGCCTCAGAACTAAAGGAAGGCTATTGAAAGTGAGGGAGTGGAAGAGTAATGAAGGTAGAGAGGCTGGAATGACATAGTGGAGGAAGCCAGAAGAAACCAAGCTAGCAGGAAAGCAAGCAGGAAGCGCGGAGCAGCCTGAAAATCTGGCTGCACTATGCCTCTTACATAAAATCATATTCCTTGAGCTCAGAAACACTGCATGTAATGTCGTGTTTTCTAAGTAAAATGTTTTGAGAGTATGCAAATGTTGCTTTCATGACAAAAAATTGAGATATAATAATATAGTTTATGATTTCCTAGGACCAAATGTTAAGACATTTATAATTACTAGATGAGAATACTTTAGGAAAGAACAGTTGGTTGAGGAAAAATATAGACTTTCATGCAAGTGATAATAAAGTGCACTAGGGACCGGCTCAGTGTTAGAAAACAGGCATGTGGGAGGTCTCGGGTTCAATCCCTGCCTCTGGAAGTGAATACAATAAAATGGCACATTAAAAACCCATGGAGTTTCCTAAATTTGACCAGAATAAATGGAAAATTATCCTTCCTTGTTTGTTTTTTCCTTGATATTGATGAGTATACAGGGGAAATATCTAGTTTACTCTCCAATTTTCAAGACAGATTTTGTTATTCTAAAAGTTCCATATTAAGAAAAATCATTATTTGTGTTTCATTAGTGAATTTTTTAAAGATTGAAGGATTTTTTTTTAAGTAGCCCAAGGCCTTTTGGGAGGGTGGGTTTCTTCTTGCTGGTTTTTTTTTTTTGTTGTTGTTGTTGTTTGTTGTTGTTGATCTCCTCCTCCTCCTCCTCCTCCTCCTCCTCCTCCTCCTCCTCCTCCTCTCTCCTTCTTCTCCTCCTTCTCTATCTCCTCCTCCATCTCCCTCTTCTCCTTCTCCTTCTCCTTCTCCTCCTCTCCTCCTCCTCCTCCTCCTCCTCTTCCTCCTCTCTTCTTCTTCTTCTTCTTCTTCTTCTTCTTCTTCTTCTTCTTTCTTCTTCCTTCTCCTCCTCCTTCCTCCTCCTCTTCCTCCAACTCCTTCCTTTTTTAAAACGGGATCCCATCAAGCAGTCTTTAGACACTGGGATGGAGGCATCAACCCCGTTCTCTCCACCTTTGCTGTCCTTAGGGGTATCTACTCTTCTCAATCTCAGACAACCCTGCATACAGGTCTGGAACAAAACAAGGTTTCCTGTTCTGGAAATAAAATAAATGTTTCAATCTCATTTTCTTCTTAGATATATTGAATTATCAGTTATGGACCTCAGACAATTCTTTATGTTTTGATTTTTTTTTGGTTTTTGGGCCACACCCAGATATGCTCAGGGATTACTCCTGGCTCTGCACTCAGAAATTATTCCTTTGGTTCTTGGAGTACCATATGGAATACTAGGGATTGAACTCAAGTCAACCACATGCAAAGGAAACACCCTCCACATTGTACTCTGGTCCAGCATCAGTGCTTCTTATTAGGATCATTGGCTATAGTTAATAATTTTTTCCAGGGACTGGAGTGATAGTGCAGAGATCCGATGCTTCCAGTACATGTGGCCTACCTGAGTTCAGTACCTGGCATCCAATTTGGTTCCCCAAACTCTGCGAGGAATAATTCTGCAGCAGAGAGCCTGAAAATCCTGAGCTCAGATGAGAGTGGTTGAAAAATTTAAAAATAAAACTGTAGACAATTTTGAAAAGTATTATTAGAGTAAAGGGAAAGTGGGGCTGGAAAGTGTCAGGAAACTTACTCAGCAGTTGCTTCCAAGTAGAAGTTAGAGGTTGGAGCATGTATCAGGAGACTTCTATAATGGAATGGAACTCAGGCAGACTAATTTCTCTGAGTGCTCTCCCACCAGTGCTACACGGGGTTAGAAAGAACCAACTCAGCACCATTTTGGATCTGTTGTACCCAGCTCCCAAGGACCTCAGTCTTGTATTCTGTTAAATTCTCTGTGGGATATTGATGAATCCCTACATTTCAGAAAGTGGAATGGAACATTTGTGCCATTTGACGGTTAGTGAGCAAGTCTTCAAATGATATTTTCTGTCATCTCCTTCAACCCGGAAGAGAGACTGTCTTAGTACTGGATGTTAGGATCAGGTCCTTCCCAGGATCTTTCACATTTACACACTCTATACAGTTCTATGCAGGCTCTAGTCATGGCTCATCATCCCAGTGAGCCTAGAAAGAAGCCAGAGGAACCACCACACCAATAGTTCAGTCATTCTCAACATCCAGACTCTACACCTCCTGAGAGCTCCCCAAGAGAAAACCTGATTTTCCCCAAGAGAAAAGCTGATTTCCCCAAGAGAAAACCTGATTTCCCCCCAAGAGAAAACCCCATTGATTTTCATCAGTAAATACTCGAGATGAGAGCCTTCTACTGAGAGTATACCACCTACACGGCAGAGCCTGGCAAGCTGCCCATGTTTAGTTGATATGCCAAAAGCCAGTAACAATTATGAACCTCATTCCCATGTCCTGAAGGAGAGGTTTGAGGCTATTCCTGTTCCCGGATCAAACAGATGCCCTTGGACTACACTTGCTTGCAACAGGATGTGTGGAGATGTTACTGGTGCCCACTCGAGCAAATTGATGAACAGAAAGACAAGTGATACAAGTGAAGTGATATATTATTATTTTGTATGTTGTGATATACTTAGAGGTGCTTAGGGATTATTACTTACGGCAGTGCCTGGCAGGGTGTGGGGGTGGTTTTCATGCCTGGCATCTAACTGGGAGTTTAAGTGCAAAAAAAAACCTGTCTTAACCCATAAACCATCTTTTGGTTCCTTCAAAACTATTTTTAAACTATTTGAACTGATATCCGAAATGATTTCTGTTAGATTAAATTTGTAGTCTTCTAAAACCAGCTGCTCTTTAGATAAACTTTAACATTTGGGATTTTAAATTTCAGGGATATTTTGTTGAAGAGCAATAACTATATGCATAACAGCAGTAAGAGAAATTCAATAAGAAACTTAAAAAATTGAAATGAAGAAGTAAAGTGCTAAAATTATATGCTTTCTGTGATTCTGAAAATTTTATTAAAATGTTAATTTAGTTTTCCATTTCCTCTCACACAGTGTTCTTTATTTCTTCTGTAAATTCTTATCAAAGTTTGTTTCTCTTCCTCTTGAAGGAAAATCTTCCCCCTCCTTGACTCATCAGTATGAATATTCCTGACACTCCAATGATCTCTGTGTGTCCTAAGGATAGCAACAGTTTTAAAATTTGAAAAATGGTAAATATTTTGCTTTTGCTGCCATTAAAATTTGCTATATGAGACATAACCCCTTTTGCTAAAATCCTAGGCATCAAAGATTCTGGTAACATAAACTTGGAACATAATGAAAATGCTGATGAGCTGAAATGAAAATAATTCACAAATCTAATCATGAGCACTTTGTTGTAATTTTTGTAAGCATTAGAAATACAAAATAGTCTTTATTGTATATGTAATTTCTCTGAACAATAATGCCTTCTATACTCCTTAATTTTATTAATATCAGTCAGGAAATCAGTTTTCTTCGACAAACTATATGCTCTCTTTTAAGAGTTTAGTTCAGTTGGCATCCAAAGTTAACAAAGGATTACGCCCAAAACCCATAATAAAACAGAACTTAATTTATTACTCTATCATCTTCAGTAAACTCTATATTCTGGATTCCTAAATTTAGGGTTTCTTCCAAACCCAGTATCGGTTCCAAATCATCGATTTCTTCTTACTTATCCTCCAATCTCCTATGTATGAGTCTATTTCTTTATTTTGCCGCTATCTTTATATCCTGAAATCAAGTTATGTCATTCATATTAATTATTGTTTCACATGCTCCTGACAAATAATTTACTCAATAAATATTTTCTATATCTATTTAGGGGAGATAGATTCAAAAATGGCAATGAAATCTCCAGAGTCATGTTTTAATGTAATATACATATAAATACATGAAAGCAGCTTAACAGCAAGTAATAGCAGTCTTCTAAATAATGCATATGTAATGAGAAAATGGATCTGTATGTTTACACAAAGAAAAACATAAATGTTTGAAGCTTAGCTTTTGATAGTTGAAAACTTGAATAAATTTAAATATCTGATACAGGTGGTTTAATTCTGGTATGTGTGTGTATACATACATTTTTGAGTGTTACATAAAACAATAAAACATGATAATTTAACAATTTGCCTGAAAATCAGAGAAATATGCTGGGAAAATGTTAAGTGCAATAATATATTTTATGTGAGAAATTATAGAAATATGTAGCAGATGAGTTGTTACTGGAGACAGAATGCTATAATAAGGAGTGCTATCATGAGGGATGATGCCTTTATAAATGAACAAGACGAGGGATTCTCAGAAGTTTATATGTCATGGGGATGTACACATTAAGGTGCACAATAACAATTTGTATCCTTTGTTCTATATTTATTTTATTTTTTACTTTTTTGCTTTTTGGGTCACACCCAGAGATGCTCGGGGTTAAGCCTGGCTCTGCACTCAGGAATTACTAGCTGTGTTTGGGGAACTACATGGCATTCAAGGCAGATGCCCTCCCTGCTGAAATATCACTCTGCTCCACAATTTGTTTTCTTTCAAACTCATGTATGAGTCATTTTATATGACGTTTTCTGCTCTACAATTAAAAACAGTCTAGCGTGACTTTTATTTTCAACTTTGTAAAGGATTTTGTCATCTATATGTGTTTATTTTATGAATTCAATATTAGGTCAATTTGCATATGTGGTTATAGAATCGCTGATAATTTGAATATTGCCAATAGTACAACTAAATATGGTTTTTAACTTGGCAGATTTAAAGAACTCTCAAAGTGTCAATAGTCAAATTTGTGAGATTATATTTCACTTTATTTATATAGTGTCCCTGACTGTTAGCCTTATAATTTTTGTATAGCTTCTCTATTTATACATGTAATTCTTAAAAATTCATTATATCTAATAGGTTGTCAAACACTGACATCTTAAAATATATTCATCAGAAAAGTAGGGACTGACTACTGTGTCTCACCCCAAAATGCAGTTTTGTTTAAAAGCACAAAAGTATGATACTCTGCTCCTGGAACCAGCCACAGTAGCCCAAGACTGCTCAGTTGCCAGAATTTCCAAGACTGCTCAGTTGCCAGAATTTAATATTGCTGTGTTGAAGTTCCTGCTATAAGGGAACAGATTTAATCATTTCTAGAAATCCCAGACTTTCTAGAGAGACCAGCATACAGGAAAGATCCACTCGAGGGAAGAGAGAGCTATTGAGGTAAAGTACCTGGAGAATGAATCTTATGAAAGTGTGTACCACATTAAGTACCACTCTGGCTATAAACAATACTGAAAAAAGGAACAAAATTGAAGAAGCTACACACTTGGCCACACATTCTGGTATTCATGTGTAAGCTGTCAGTGAGTTAAAGGCATTTAACAACAGCCATGATTTACTGTTTTTGTTCTTGGTTCATACAAGATGGTGCTAGGTGACCATATGTGGTCTGGGGGCTCGAACCCAAGTCTGCTGCTACATACAAGCAAGTGCTCTAACTGTTATACTATGGCTCCAGCCCTGAAGAAAGTTTATCATACTGAAGTTGAGTGTAAGGGAGGAGAGAATCCCTCCCATCCCTTTTTCACCATGTAGGGAAGTTATTAACAGTATGCAAGGTTGGTTGCATTTCTTCGAAGAAAGTGATACCAGTTTCATGAAATATATATAAATATAATAGTCTCTTGCTTTCTTTTAAAAAGTACATATTTGCATTCTGAAAAAAGTGCATATTTGCCCCTGTGATATCAAAATTTTGACCAGATATGAACATGAGATATTATAGACCAATGAACACTCAAATTTATTAGGTATTCAAATTAAATTTCTTCTTAGGTTTGGAAACCAGTTGACAATCATTTTCTTTGATACAGAGATAATATTAAGTAATAAACTAAGATGCTTGCAGTCTATGAAAACCAACATGAAACAAACTTGCAATATTCTTTTATTCCTAACATACAAAGCTTTTGCACATCCGATAAATTTTTCCCATAAGTAAAATTAACTTCCCCAGTTTTTGAAATAGAAATGTCTGTTTTAATGCCTATCTATGAGTCTGCCTAGAACTGTGCTAGGCTAAATTTGATATTTAAAGATAGTGTTGTGTTGAATATGTCAGCATTTGCTAGGTCGCCATACATACCTGGAACTCGGTTATTTAACATTTTCAGGATCATTTGTCTCATATGCCAAGGCACTGATAAATTTCCCCTCTGAATTATAAACCAAGTTGATTTTGGTGTGGTTCTATCATGTAAAGAAAGAACTGGTACCAGGGTCGGTGATACTGAGATGAGTACCCAGGACTGCAATAACAACAGCACTATGTGAGGAACGTCAGCTGAGTTGATCTTGGGCCAGATTCACAGGGCCAGAAACAAAAGGTCCTCCCAGGAGTCTGATGGAGAGAAGGGCAGAGACTGTAAGGGCTTCACAGAGCACCTCAGCCTCATCCTGAGCACTGGCCGTTTGACTGGTGTTTCCTTTATATGTGGCTTTTATCCGGCATATAAAATGTTCTTCATGCATACATGCCAGGTATAAGTGGATGACGACTGAATCCACTTATAAAAAGCTTAAAATCAGTTTTTAGCCATAGAAAATGAATATTCATGAGAAAAGAAGTTTTTCTCAGTAAAAAAAAAATCAACCACTGGGACAGAGAATTCTTGGCATTGGGCCTCCATTTCTGAACAGCATATGGCAGTTTGGGAACTACTGGTTTCAGGTTCATTCTGGGAGAGGGAAGGGGAATTGTGGTAATTTTATGGCAGTCATATTGCAGGTGACAGGGAGGAAGAGAAATGATGGCTGGCCAGAGATGTGCCACTGGATGGAGTTTAGTCAAGTTCTCTTCAGATCCGTTCCCACCATAGACAACCTTTGCCCACCAGCCCATGCTTCAAGACTAAACTGTACAGATTATAGGACCTGGGTCTTTGTCTTTTGCATTTTGTCCCTAAATCAAGTAGTGGCAGAGAGATGCCAGCATGAAAACAGCAAGGCACAGAGGGCAAATGCATGCTGGACTCAGCGCTCTACCGGCCTTAGCGTTTATCTAGCCTGGATTTTTCACTACTTGTTCCTGTTGGTCTTACCTAAAAAACTTAGAGTAAGTGGCTTTGAAGGCACCTCTCCTCTATTCTTTCCATTCTATAGATTGAAACGTTCAATGATTCCTTGTTTTAGCTGAGTTTGAAGGCCACATCATCCCCTCTTAATTTCCTTAATGTTCCCTGTTTCTCTGTAAAATGGTCCTTTGTTAATTTTTTGAACTGCCTTTTTAGATCTGCCAGCTTTCTGACAAAATTAATAGGGCCATTAGCTCTTCAGTGGCTGTAAGGAGAATATCAAGTAAAATTAGATATAAGATAGGTATTTCTTTATTAAACCCCAAGAAAAAGTGCTAGGCTTTTAGATCTTGAGAATTAAAAAACGAGACAGAAAGTTGTGTTAAAATTATGCATATTGACATAGATTGTGCCAGTGATGAACTGGAAAAGAAAACTAAAATATCTGGAAACACATACCAATATCAATTTTATCATTAACTGACTCCTCGATTTAAGATGTTAGATTAAAAAGAACAGCAATAAGAAGAAACTAAATTCCTACCTTTAGACACAAGTCAATATCTGTCACATTACCTGTATGGAATATACAGGCTCAGGACACCTGAGTATGCGCATCAGGTAACTATCACTATCACTATCTTCCCGTTGATCATCTATTTGCTAGAGCGGGCACCAGTAATATCTCCACATGTCCTGTCTCATGCTAGTAGAACCCAAAGGCATCCGCTTGCTCCAGGAACATAAAGAGCCTCAAACCATTATATTAGGTCATGGGAATGACCTAATATAAATGTTACTGGTATTTGGCATATCAAATACAACACGAGCAGCTAGCCAGGCTTGCCGTGCGGGTGGCATACTCTTGTAGTCACCTCTAAATAAAGCATTTATTGATGAACCGTGGGGCCTAGCGGCTGCGCGAGCCAAACTGTAATAGTCTGGTCTGCTGGGTGGAGCCCAGACGAGAAAGAAGTCCTGACGGGAAAACGGCGGTCCCCATGGAGTCGAGGGGGTGGGGGGCCTTGGGGCCAGAGAGATCACATAGGGATTAAGCCACTTTTCTTGCATGAAGCCAACAATTATTTTATTTATTTATTTTTGTTTTTTGGGTCACACCTGGCGACGCTCAGGAGTTACTACTGGCACTGTGCTCAGGAATTACAACTGGCAGTGCTCAGGGGACCTTATGGGATGCTGAGGATCGAACATGGGTTGGCCAACAATAAAGAAAAAACAAATTTCCCAAATATAAGTACAAAATAATTGAGTTACTGAAAAATGTTGAAATAAAAATGCAATGAGGTCCATATAATTTTACGACAGGATAATGGCAGCTACTCAGAATGGCAAGGCCTTCCTTCCAAACCCACCTTTCCTGTCTAAAATAATCTTCTGTGAAAGCTGCAGAGTATCTTTTGAGATTGCTGAAAGGATTTGCTTATTTATAGCATTACTTAAAGTGTTTGCAATGTAATCTTTGAGAATTATAATCAGTAATTTAAACTAAATTTGGGTGATTTGTTTTACTTTTGTGAATTTTATACTGGATTGCATGAGAAGAAAATGTCCCATTTGTAAAAGTTAAAAATTTTGTTCGGCTAAATTTGGCTCATTCATAATTTAAATACGTTGAATTCAAAAGACATGTTTAAACACTTTGGTATATTCTGCTGATCAACTTTGAAACTTGCCCAGCTAGACTTTGAAGAGCTCTCAATGATTATTGAATAGATTATGCTTAAATATGCTTTTAAGACTGATTAATAAAATTGCACCAAATTTTAAATGTGACTGAGAGCAAAGTATTCTCAAATACAATTTGTGGAGCATTAATAACATTCCTGGAGTAAATGTCCTAAGATCATAAATAGAATAAAGTGAAGTGAATGCCAAGTGAAAATGTCTTTAGACATTTTCACTTGGCATTTTTATTTTTAAAAAATAAAAAATATATTTATTATATATAATATAATATGCATATTATATACATTACATATATATGTAGGTGTTTTATTTTGGACCTGGCCTGGGTTGATCAGGGTTAGATCAAGGCTTTCTCCTGGCTCTGTGCTCATAGATCATCCTTGGCATTGCTCAGTTATGCCAAGCATTGACTCCTGGTTGGTCAAAAGGCAAGCAACTTATTTTCTGTACATCTCTCTGGCCCCACTAACAAAAAATCTTAAATTTACCTCACCAATAATGGTCATTGTGTACACAAAACCTCACAGATATTAAAATATAACACCAGTTCTTTAGATACCCTCATGTTTTTCTTATGCTGAAGAAAACAGAATTAAATGACTATATTCTTAAAAATCCTTTATGCCAGATTGACAATGTATTTACAATTATGAGTCCTCATTTTTCTCCTCTCTTGGAATCTGTCCCAGTGTCTTATAATCTGTAGCCCTAAGGCCTGGTCATTTCCTCTGGCATGGGGATTCTCTTTGTCTCTGTATCGTCTCTAGAAGTGTCCCTTTTAGTAGGATTCAGTATGAAATTTGTTTTCAAAGAGAAGCTTGTCCTGTACACATGGGTCCCGAATCCATTCAGTCATGTCCCGTGGGAGAATTTCAAACATCAAGCAGTCTTCTCTGTCTGGTGTTTGGTGGTATGCATGCTTCTGTACATTGAAGGAGAAACTCTAGGAAGGTCAGCTTGTTGCTCGTCTAAAAGAAACTTTTGTAAGTATTGTGTCTTTGCCCCTAAATCATAATTTTGCAACATAAATATTCTCACATTAAGGTTAACCTTACCCAGGCCCTTATTCCTTATTAATATCTGTCATTTTACTTTGAAACCCAGAACGGGAAAATATGGTATTTATTGTTTAAAAATGCAAATTAATGAATAGCAACCAACTATTGAATAATTAAAATAAAATGTTTTTTAACATTGGATGAAATCAAATAAAATTTCTAAGTCTATATTTAAAATTTAATATAATTTGATTAGGACATATGTGTTATAATAGAATAGTTGCTATTTTCCTCATGACTTTACTATTTTTGTAACTTCAGTGCTAAACTATACACATTTTTATCTTATAGATTTTAATTTCTGTAAATATGAAAAAACTCCCTCCAAATTAAAAAATATTTTGGTGACAAAATCCAGAAATACCCAAAAGCTAATTTGAGTGGGAATCGAAGGCCGTGACCATGATATTTCTTCTCTACTTACATCTTGGTTGTGCAGGGAGGTCCTATAAGGATCTTCATTCTGAGAAACCTTATGGCAAACTCTTCTCTCACGTTGTAAATCAATTAATCACTTCAGAAATTATGGTTAATATGAGGACTGTATTGGTATTGAAAACCTAACCTCTGACTTTCAAATAACACTTTCTGGAGTAGATGAATTCTGATCAACATTTGCCCTAGAGCAATTCCATTAGTGAGGAACACAAACAAGCCTTGTCCATCCCCTTGGTAAATTAGAGCATCCTGTTAGTTTGTTTTGGGGCCACACCCATTGGTGCTAGGGCTGACTCCTGTCTCTGGTCAGGTTTCACTCCTGGTGAGGCTCAGCAGAACATAAGGTGGTACCAGGGATTGAAACCAGGTCAGCTGCAGCCATTTTTTCCACCCTACATTTTCCTCCAGTTTCTTGGAACATTTGTTTCTAGGAAGATATAAGTTGTAAAATATAAACAATTGCATTTATTTTTCCTTATTTTTAAATTTTTGGGGGTCACACCCAGAGATGCTAGGGGTTACTCCTGGCTCTTTGCTCAGGAATTACTCCTGGCAGTGCTCGAGGGACCATACGGGATGCCGGGGATCGAACCCAGGTTGGCTGCGCACAAGGCAAACGCCCTACCTGATGTGCTATTGCTCTGGCCCTGATTTTTCCTTATTTTTTAACATTAGACATGATGAGACAAAATGTCAGAATGCCAGAATTGTCAATGGACTGTATGATGAGTCTCCAATTCTCGACAAAATACAATGTTTGACAAAAATAAGGTTGAGTAGAAAATCCTAGAGTTGTGCCATTACAAAGTTCTTAACTGAAGAAAGTCTATACTTGAAGTAGTTTCTGATTTAGTTGTTTTGTGCTTTTTAAGTTCCCCTATAATCAAAAGACCTTTGAAAAGACATGGTGAAATTAAACATTAAATATAAACACATCAAAGCAATAATATCAATAACTATTGAAGCATTATTTCTTTCCAATCATGTCGTTTTCTACAAATAACTAGAATTTTTGTTCAATATGAATTATCTGAAATTTGAGGAAACTTTAAATAGTTATTGCAGCTGCCCTGTAATAACATGAGCAGCTGTTATTCATGAGGTGCCTGGGAGGGAAGGCAGGTTCTAGTGCTGGTCCACCATCCCAAAAGAGCCTTGCAAGAAGCCAGAGGAACCCCCACAGCATGAGGGTAGTCATTTTCAAAATCCAGACTCCACAGCTTGTCAGAGCTCCAACCAAGAGAAAAGCTGATCACAAGCCCTGTTCATCAGAGTCCCACCCTACAGTGAAACCTATTTCAAGCCGAGGTATGCCTGACCCAGAGACTCAGATACACAGGGCAGAGCTGCTACTGACTCTCCCTGTGCTCAGCTGATCATGTAGTACCCGGGAGGGAAGGAGGGTTCTAGTCCTGGCCTACCATCCAATAGAACCTCACAAGAATTCAGAGGAACCCCCAAACCATGAGGACTGCCATTTTCAATATCCACACTCCACAACTTGTCAGAACTCCACCCAACAGAAAAGCAGATCTCTCCCCATTTCATTTCATCAGTAAATGCACGAGATGAGATCCTACTACTGAGAGTATACCACCTGCATGGCAGAGCCTGGCAAGCTACCCATGTCATGTTTCATATGCCAAAAAACAGTAACAATTATAGACCTCATTCTCATGACCTGAAAGAACGATTTGAAGTTCTTTCATGTCCCTGTAGTGAGCAGATGCCCTTGGGCTATACTACCACCCAACAGGACGTATAGAGATGTTACTGGTGCCTGCTCAAGCAAATCGATGAACAGTGGGAAGACAAGTGATGCAAGTGATATAGCTGCCCTGCCTAACAGAAACAGTATTACCATGGAGAAAAATTTAGATGATGACTGAAAATCTTAAGTCTTAGTCATATGTAAAATTTTGTTTGATCACTTGACATCCCATTATTCATTGATTTCCTCAAGCAGGCACCATATTGTTTCCATTTGTCCCTGCCATGTGCCAGTGTAGCCCAATGGCATCTCTTGCTCCAGGAATAAGAACAGTCTCAAACCACTCGTTCAGGGTATTGAGGAAGAAGTCTGACCATCTTGGAGGTGGGAGGCCACATGATCTTTTGACATCCATGGGATCCAGTCGGTAACAGCTCTGTCCAGTGGTCATCTCCAAGTTGCATTACTTGCCCAGTTCATCTGATTTTCAACGCCTTGGCAAACGAGACAGCGCCCCTGATTCTCTATTTTTGATGGAGGTCGAAACTCCGATTTCTTCTCTCACTTGAGTGAGGCATGATATTCCAAGCACAGCTCTTTTGATTCCTTTTTTGGAAGACCTAAACAGCATTCTCATCCTGCTTTCTTAGGGCCCAGGTCTCTTTACTACACCAGTAAAGTTTTGTTTGATTAAAAGAAAATGTATTATAGATTTTTGATGCAACTTCTGGTAAATTTATGGATTCCCTCTGTTCTACTTTCTAAATTTGGCTCTTAGAACAAAATGCATTTGATTTAAAATTCACCATGATGCTAGCTTCTTAGAATTTGAATGCAGAGTAAGAGAAACATATTTTATGCACTCTTGGCAGAATGTTAAAAATTATTTCTCTTGATAATTTTTAGAAGGAAAGAAATGATGCAGTTAGAATCCTTTGACAGAAGGAGCTTCATTCATGGCTTTCTTTTGTTAGGTACAAGAATGAGGAAAATATTTAAAATCAGGACTTCGCAGGTGCCACTGGGTGCTTTACTGGAGGGAAACGCAGCAACCAGTCAAATAAATATAAAATCCAGAAATGGTGCTTGGGTCCAACTTTCATTCTTTAAAAGGTTAAAGTCAGAAAGTGATATGAACTTTCCAGCGCTTGAGGATGAGCAGCTGCGGCTGGAGTCAACAGTGATAAATCCTTGTAAATTTCTAGGCTGGCTGAAGATTTTTCAGATATTGGAAACTACTCTAGCATGCGTTCTTAAGGTCATTTTTTGTTTAATGCTATGTTTTAAGTTTCTAAGGTTTCATTTTATTCTGCCTTTGGTTATGTGACCTATGTTTCCTTCACTTACCTTGTATGTGCATGTTTTACTCTGGAAAAAAATAGCATCTGTCTTGAGCTATTAGCTCTTTTATCTTTGTGCCTTGTGAAAGATAAAGGAAGGTCAAGTAAGTGGGAAAAACAAAGGCTGTTTATTTCCAACTTGCTGCCAGAAGGGAGGCAGCCACTGTTAGCTCTGCTTTGGTTGAGTCTAAGGTAGGCCGAGGAGTGAAGCAGCAATAGAGGAGAAAAGAGGTGAGACTCAGGGTGCCCTGATTTAGGCCAAGTAGAGGAACTGGATGATTAGCAGGAGCAAACATCAGACAAGCTATCAATTATAATCACATCCGGGGCAAACAACAGGGAAGCGGTCAATTACAATCACATCCGGTCATTTGGGGCCTGTGATTTCAGAAGTCATTATGGAGCTTCTGAAATTGCCACTGGATGCATGGGTTGCTTAACTTTTGGTAGCAGCCTGCCTTCTTGGATTTTATATTTGCTGCTAATGGTTGGTTTCCTGGGCAGGAAACTGCAAGTGTAAAATAAAGTTCTGCCTTTATAGCATCCCGAGACTGTGTGCATTTGTAAATTTGGCAATTTAGCTCTCAGAGTGTTTCTGAATCTATGGCACTCTCTGTTCTTTCATCCCTGGTTGTTATGTAATCGCTCATCTCTATTGCCTGTATCTGAAGCGACCACAGGCTTCCTTGCTTGCCCAGCTTGAGGTGGGAAAATCGGTTTTCTTTAAAAATGCTCTGCACCAAAACAAGCCATGGTTCTTTTGCGCCTTTCCTTCTGATCTCTGTTCAAATGCTGTCTCTTCACTAAGACTTTTTTCTGATCCATAGGCAACAGCCATAATACAATCAGAATCCACCTGTATTTACTGCTGGCCCTTCTTAGATTTGATCTTTACCTTGACCCCATCTCCGAGTCCTGAGATTATTTGTTCTTTGTTTGTGAGTGGTTTCTCTTTTGTCCTGTGAATATTGACATTTTGTTGAGATATTGTCTTCCATGAAAAAATAAAGCACGTAAAAATGATGTCATATATTCTCTTGAAAGAACTAAAATGATAATGGATTTTTTTTTTTTGCTTTTTGGGTTACACCCAGCGATGCTCAGGGGTTACTTCTGGCTCTTCACTCAGGAATTACTCCTGGCGGTGCTCGGGAGACCACATGGGATGCCGGGGATCAAACCCAGTCTGGCATGGACCGCCACATGCAAGGCAAATGCCCTACCGCCGGCTATCGCTCAGGCCCCAATAATGGATTTTTACACATCATATGAACTAGGAAAATCTCAGCTTGTTTTATCCTCTATAAGACTTTTCCAACTTCTCACTTTTTTGTTTCATTACCTTTGTTTTCCTAGTTTTTGGTTTCACTTTCCAACTCATGATTTTCTTGGCTTTAATAAAAATATTATCAATGTAGAACATTTAGGGGTTGATTTATTTACAACCTTATTTAGCTCACTTCCAACCAAATCACACTTTATCCATTGTTTAGGGTTGTACTTGTTTCAGATAAATAGCTCTTCATTCAGAGTTACTGTATGAGTCATGGAAAATGATTACTAGTTCCTCTAACAAGAAAACCACAGGTATAAAAACAAATTCATATGGTAAAAGCTTATTTTTCTTTAATTCAGTGCCTGATTGAAATTGATGGACAGGTCAGAAGCTGTCTTTTTTGGAGAAGGTTTCAGTATTTCCATTTCCTTTAAATAGTAGCAAAATTCAAAATCTCATCCAGAGTATCTGTGCAAAGATGAGAAAGTGCAAATGAGTGTGATTTATGTCAGGACCCTGAAAAGTGCACATCTATATTTCTGCATAGTATTTAATATTTATGTATTTGAATGTTTATCATTTTTTAGAAGTTGGGCATGATGATTTGTTACAGACATTCAAAATTCCAACGCCAATCCCACCACTGCTCCACCTTCCCACTATCATTATTTCCAATTTTCCAGTCACTCCTTATACCTGCCCCTATAACAGAATCTCAATTATTTATCTTATATTGCTTCTTATAAATTATTTGGTCAAAATGTTTCCTTAGAGTAAAGTTAGAGAATATTGTTGTATCTCACCAGGAGCCATTAGCCCTTGTATAAGAGATGGCTAATATGTTGTTACAGGATAAGCCTGGTGAGTTTATATTTTGTTAATCGAGATTGCTTACCTTCTACTGTTCCTCCAATTCAATGTGTTGTGCTACTTGGTTTATCAGTCTCTTAAAGTTTGAGATGCCACATGGCTGAAAATGTGGCCATAATTTTAATGGGATGATAAAGCTGGAGTTAAATTTTTAGCCTGGTGATAACTTGGAGGCAAGAGCATGACTGCCGGATCCTCTGGAATAATGGGGTCCAACCCTCTGGAATAACGGGGAGAGGGAGCCCAACCCCACTCACTGAAAGCCTGGAGATTTCAGTCACGAAACTTGACTACCTGTGTTTTTACAACAGATTAATTTCTGAAGGGACTCATCTGGCGCAGTGGGGTCCAGCCTTGAGCATGGCAGTGACTGTGGAGTGTAGAGGTTTAGCTACTGGGGCTCTGTCTGGGCAGGTCCTTAATATTTAATTACTATTTAATATTAGTTAAATATTAATTTAATTAGTAATTAATATTTACTAATTAAATATTAATGGTACTTAATATTTAATTAGTAGATGCAGGACCAACATCATGAAGACTTGGATGACACACTCTTTTTATATGTTGAAGCAAACAAAACTCAATATGCAATAAGAGTTGAGAAGGTAAGAGCTAGCCTGAATGTATGAGACTCTGGATTCAGTTTTCAATGATACAAAATTACAAACAAACAAAATATACAAGTGATGGTCTGAGAAAGATAGAGCAAATAACATAATTAAATTCTAATATTTTGAAGTAAATACATTAAAAAAATTTTTTGGCCAGGTAGATCAATAAACTAATAGAAATTGTAAATTATTAAAATCAGTAAAGAAATTGTTTGGCCTCATATTGTATCTTACATATAGAGAACTGAGGGGTAAAAGAACATTTTAAGAAATATAAGGGACTATATAAAACAATGTACATGAAATTGACAAATTCCTCAAACTGCTAAGATGAACCTGAACATCTGGGTTTTTATATGGCATAATATATGGTATTATAGATACATTATGTGTTAAAGTTGTTTTAAAAATTTCAAAGTTTGGGAGCCAGAGCGATAGCCCAGCGGGTAGGGTGTTTGCCTTGCACGCATCCAGCCCGTGCCAGCCTGGGTTCGATCCCCGGCATCCCATATGGTCCCCCAAACACCGCCTAGAGTAATTCCTGAGTGTAGAGCCAGGAGAAACCCCTGAGCATTGCTGGGTGTGACCCAAAAATAAAAATTTCAAAGTTTAAGACTTCTACCTTATAGAAATATGTATTTCCTTAATAATCTTTTATTATACTTAATCTTTTATTATACTGCCTTCAAAAAGTTTTCACTTAGTCTAGCACATTTTGGAAAAATTCTCTATACATTTATTTATTTTTTCATTTTTTATTATACCACTGTGAGATATACAGTTGAAAAGATGTTTATGTTTGCATTTCAGCCATATTGTGTTCCAGCACCTGTCCTTCCACCAGTGCCAATTTCCCACCACCAATGTTCCCTGATTCCATCCTCCCTCCCCCAGCCTGCCTCTATGGCAGACACTTTGTCTCTTCTCTTCTCTCTCTCTCTCTCTCTCTCTCTCTGTCTATCTCTTCCTTCTCTTACATTTAAAATAGAAAGTATAAATAAAAAAAAAGATTAAAGTAGAGCTGAGTAAGTAATATAAAAATAATTTAATGAAATAGAATATATTAACCGAAAAGATTCAAGCTTACTAAAAATAATCAGCTTAAAGTATATCTTAATTTAGTCGGGAATAAAAAGTGTATAATTTAACACAGTGAACTAGAAGAACTAAATATAGCCACTTGAAGTAACTTTTGTAGCTTTGTAACATGCAATCCTAATAACTTACAGAAGGGTTAAGAATGTATCTAAAATTTAAGGCAAAAAGCAAAAACTTGGTAAAAGAAAATCTTTAAAAAATTATTTTAACATATTGAATTTGTGACTGCCTTAAATGAGTATGTCATATCATAAAGCTACAATAAAGATCAAAAATAAAAACAAAATTTTTATTTTATTAAACTGATATTAGTTTACAAAAGGAAGATCTTTGTTTGGGGTACACCCTTACTGAAACCATGCCCATCACTAAATTATCAACAGCCTTTCACCACTGTTCAACCCCCCTTAAATTTTTTAAGAGTTAATTTTGCAAAAATAATTCTTCAAGGAAAGAGTTCTAAAAAACAAAATAAAAGATAACAATGATACAATATTTAAAAATCACAGAATGGGAAAAGTAGTAACTTCCCTATTATACATGGAATTCCTACAGTAATGAAACAAAGAGCCATTGACCCACTTATCAAATATTGTCAAAGCTATGAACAGATCAAAGTAAGTGAAGCAAAAATTGTGCTTTTAGTGTAAATTTAGAGTAAAAGCTTCCTAAATAAGATATGAAATTTCGGGCTAAGATTTAAATTTTTAATAATGTGCAATGTCAGCAAGGGTGCAGAGAAGCAGAGCGATCATGAAATAATGTTGTGAGAGCAAACGGGTAAAGCTCCAAGGAGAAAAAGTGGTAAATCCTGTCAAAATGCACACGCTCTTAAACTCTACCTCTCGAATCATGTGTGCTGAGATATTCAGATATTTATTCACTAGGGACATAAACCATCTGTAAACCCAGTAATTTTTACCATCCTCTGATGAGCAAACTACGGAAATCATTTACAGGATTATCAATGAAGAAATATGGATTCTTATGTTCTCATCATAAAAATTATTGTGTCTTGCTATCAAGGTTCAGAGATATAGATAATGGACAGCCCAATATGTATATGTATATATATATACATATATATAAATTTATGGATTCATCCTGTTTTTTCTCAACTCAGGCTCTCAATCTGGCAGTGTAAACAGTAAACATTTGAATTCTTATATTTCTGGTCACTGGAAATGCAATGTAAAGGTACCAATTTGAGTACCTGAAATCTCTCTCTCTGGTTTGTCAGTTGTAGCTTTCCATTGCAGAAAGCCCAGGAGAGTAAGTTCCTTCTTGAGGGTCTGTCTCAGACGATCTACTCATTCAAACCAAGTACTACCACAGACCCCTCTCTCACACAGATGGCCATTACTTCAATCTAGGACTTTGTTGGAAGACACAGTTCTGCCCAGAGCATAATCTACTAAAAACTTCTAAAAAAGAGGAGAGATGGGGAACAGTCCTTGACTTGTTGGTAATAGTAGGGAACTCTTTCATTATGTTCTGACATGTTTCAATGTTAAGCAACATAAATTGCAAAACTGTAGAGGAAAAAGCAAGAACTATTTGAGACTTAAATATGTCACTGAATTGGTCAACCTGTTAGTATGTTAACTGTGTAAGATTGGAACAGTCCATGAAATTTAAAACTATTTTTCAGAACAATATTACCCAACTGAGGGAGTTAGTGATGTTGCTCCGAATTTTGCTTCAGAAAAATAGAGTTAAAAGTAGTTATTTTTTTTTTTGAATGAAAAAATATCTGCAAGGAGGAATTGTTTACTTCATGGAATTTTAGGCAAGAAGTAATGAATTTTGGGCAAGAAATAATGATGATAAATTGTCTAATTTAAACAATCAACTTTTATTGGCTACCTTAATAATGCTCACAACATTGTTTTAGTTTCCATATTTTCCAGCAGGCTAAATATGTGCGAACATAACCTGTTCATACAATTTTGCTCTCCGTGGGACTTTTGTTCCCTGATGTCTCATATTCAACTATCTTATTCATTCAAGTCTCTCTGTGGCTTTTGTATGCAGAATTTAGAACATCTGTTTCAGAGCCTCAAAATGAAAAATTGGGGCCTTGAAGAAAGCCAAGAGTATGAGGCTTTTCCTTTTTCCCACCAATCTCCTCGCTACATTGACTAAAGAAAGGGCAATCATTTCAGAAATCTAATCACCTTTAATAATGTTACATTAAATTAGATTTCTCAAAGTGTAAAGATCCATTTGGTTTTTATATTTGGAAATACTTTCCGGACATAATATTTTTTCCTTTTTTTTAATTTTTTATTTTTACAATTACAAAGATATACAATTAAAAAGTTCATATTTGGGTTTTGGTCATACAGTGTTCCAGCACCCATCCCGCCACCAGTGCCCATCTCCCACCACCAACATCCCCGGTTCCCTCCCCTCCCCCAGCCCTGTTCCATGGCAGGTTCTTTATTTCTTTCCCTTTCTCTCTCTTTCTCTTTTCCTTCCCTCCAGACTATGGACTACAGAACATACATTAAAGGGTTGTCATGTGTATGTTTTTGCCTCTATTTAATGCTCAGTTCTAGGTTGGCATTAGTACCCTCGACAATTGTTAGCACACTGTTCCATTTTCTGTCTTACCTAGCCTCTGACTCCCACACATTTGTGATAATTTCCACCTTTGACAGGACCTCCTGATATATGTTTCACTTGACCTTGGATATTGGTATCATAATATGTACCTATATATTTATGTTATGCAGATAAATACAGTCATTCTGTATCTGTCTCTCTCCTTCTGGCTAATTTCGCTCAACATAAACTTCTCCATGTCCATCTATTTATAGGCAAATTTTATAACTTCATTTTTCCTAACAGCTGCATAGTATTCCATTGTGTAGATGTACCAAAGCATCTTTATCCAGTCATCGATTTTCGAGCACTCTGGTTGCTTCCAGATCCTGGCTATGGTGAATAATGCTGCTATGAACATAAAAGTAGGGATGGTGTTTCCGCTGCGTATTTTTGGTTTCCCAGAGTAGATTCCCCAGGAGTGGTATGGCTGGGTCAAATGGAAGTTCAATTTCTAGTCTTTGGAGGAATGTCCATATTGTTTTCCAGAAAGGCTGTACCAGCCGGCATTCCCACCAACAATGGATGAGTGTCCCCTTTTCCCCCACATGCATGCCAGCACTTGTTGTTCTTGCTCTTTTGAATATGTGTCAGTCTCTGGGGTGTAAAGTGGTATCTTATTGTTGTTTTGATTTGCATCTCTCTGATGATTAGTGATGATGAGCATTTTTTCATATGTTTTTTGGCCATTCAAATTTCTTCCCTTGCTGAAGTTTCTGTTCATTTCTTCTCCCCCATTTTTTTGATGAGGTTGTTTGTTTTCTTCTTGTAAAGTTCTACCAGTGCCTGATATATCCTGGATATTAACCCCTTATCAGATGGGTATTAGGTGAATATTCTTTCCCATTCTGTGGACTGCTTTTGTATCTTAGTCACTTTTTCTTTTTGAGGTGCAGAAGCTTTTTAGTCTCATGTAGTCCCATATGTTTATCTTTTCTTCTAGTTGCTTTGTTAGTGATGTTTCACCTTTGAAGATGCCTTTAGCTTCAATGTCGTGGAGGGTTTTTCCTATATTTTCTTCAATGAACTTTATTGATTCAAGTCTGATATTCAGATCTCTAATCCATTTTGATCTGATTTTTGTGGATGGTGTTAGACACAGGTCCAAATTCATTTTTTTACATGTCGCTGCCCAGTTTTCCCAACACCACTTGTTGAAGAGGCTTTCTTTTACTCCATTTTAGACTCGTTGCACCTTTATCAAAGATTACATGATCATGTGCTTGAGGTTGTGTGTTAGGATACTCAATTCTATTCCATAGGTCCACAGGTCGGTTTTTATTCCAATACCATGCTGTTTTAATTACTACTGCCTTGTAGTACAGTTTGAAGTTGGGAAAGATGATGCCTCCCATCTTCTTTTTCCTGAGGATTGCTTTAGATATCCTTGGGGGGTTTATTATTCCATACAAATTTCAGGAGTATTTGGTCAATTTCTTTGAAGAATGTCATGGGTATCCTTATAGGGACTGCATTGAATCTGTACAGAGCTCTAGGGAGTATTACCATTTTGACAATGTTGATTCTCCCCATCCATGAGCAGGGAATATGTTTCCATTTCCTTGTGTCCTCTTTTATCTCTTGGAGCAGTGTCTTGTAGTTTTCTTTGTACAGGTCCTTTACACACTTGGGTAGGTTGACTCCTAGGTATTTGATTTTCTGTGGCACAATTGTGAATGGAATTTTTCCTTAATATCCCTTTCTTCTCTTTCGTTATTTGTATATAGGAAAGCCACCGACTTTTGGGTGTTGATTTTGTATCCTGCCACTCTACTATATGCGTCTATTGTTTCTAGGAGTTTTGGGGTAGAGAGTTTAGGGTTCTCTAGGTATAATATCATGTCATCTGCAAATATTGATAGCTTGACTTCTTCCTTGCCTATCTGGATGCCCTTTGATGGTCCTTTTCTTCTCTGATTGCTATGGCAAGTACTTCCAGTACTATATTGAATAAAAGGGGTGAGAGTGGGCAACCTTGTCTTGTCCCTGATCTCAGGGGGAAGGCTTTCAACTTTTCCCCATTGAGAATGATGCTTGCTGTGGGCTTTTTGTAGATAGCCGTAACTATCTTGAGGAAAGTCCCTTCAATTCCCATTTTCTGGAGGGTTTTAATCATGATCGGGTGCTGGATCTTGTCAAATGCTTTCTCTGCGCTCTATTGAAAGGATCATATGGTTTTTATTTTTTTCTTTTATTGATATGATGTATTATGTTGATTGACTTGCGAATGTTGAACATTCCTTGCATTCCCGGATGAATCCTACTTGGTCATGATGTATAATCTTCTTGATGAGTCTTTGGATTCTGTTTGCTAGTTTTTTGTTGAAGATCTTAGCATCTGTGTTCATCAGGGATATTGGTCTGTAGTTTTCTTTCTTTGTGTTGTCCGGACATATCATTAAAGGTTAAAATGGCATTTCAGAATAATGCATTATTTAACACAACACAAAAAAAGTTCTTTATAGGATTTTTATATAAAAGAGAAAAACAATGAAGAAATTAAAAAATCAATTGTTTTAATGTCTGTAACATACACAGTTCATAAAATTTGTAAGAAAATTATGTTTTAATTACATCACTTGATCACTTGACGTCCTGTTATTTGTTGATTTGCTTGAGTGGGCTCCAGTAACATTTCCATCTGTCCCTGTTATGTGCCAGTGTAGCCCAATGGCATCTGCTTGCTCCAGGAATATGAAGAGCCTCAAACCGTTCATTCAGGGTCTTGACGAATAAGTCTGACCATATTGTAGGTGAGGGTGTGTGATCTTTTGACGTCCCGTGGGATCCAGTCAATAATGGCTCGAGTCCAGTGTTCGTCTCCACGCTTCTCTCTTTTACTGCACAGCTCAGGTGCTAGGTCATTTGTCATTTTATGTTCTCCACCTAGGTACACATAACTGCTGCATTCAGAGATGGTGAGATGTTTGTTCTGTTGAGAGTGAATAGAACATCTGGAACCAGTTCGTTTTTCATAAACATTGTTTTGCTGAGATTCAGCTGTAGACCTACCTTTCCACATTCACTGTCAAAGTCAGCCAGTATTTGTGCCTCTTGGAGTAATGTTTGGTGTTATTAGAATGATGTCATCAGTGAAGCAGAGTTGGTGTAGTTGCCAACCATCTATCTTCACTCCCATTCCTTCCTATTCTAATTGTCGCATGATGTTCTCGAGGGTGGCGCTGAAGAGTTTCAATGAAATAGTATCACCCTGCCAAACCACCTTTTTTACATCAATGATCACTTCCTTGTAGAATGATGAATCTGGTGGTGAATCCGTAATACAGATCATGAAGTATCTTTTTATTTTATTTTTTGGTTTTTTGGGGGCACACTTGGCATTGCTCAAGGGTTAATCCTGGCTCTGCACTAAGGAATTACTCCCTGGCAGTATTCAGGGGAACATATGGGAGTCCGGGAATAAAACCCAGTTTGGCTGCTTGCAAGGCAAATGCCCTACCCACTGTGCTATCAGTCTGGTCCCACGAAATATCTTGATGTATTGAGTTTGAATGCCCTGTTTGGCTAGGGCTTTGATTATCTCTCCAGTCTCAACAGAATTAAGAACTTTCTTTAAACCAATGAACATTAGGCAGAGCGGCATCTTGAACTCCCTGAAAACCTTAGTGGGCTTGGTTACCATGTGCATATGGTTGATTGTGCTGAGTCCTTTTCGGAAGCCAGCTTGCTTGCATGGTTATCCTTCATCTAATGTTCTTCCAATCCTGTTCAGTATGTAGATGACGCGTGCAACAGTCAAATTGAGCAATAGTTGCCAATGTCGTGGATGTCTCCCTTCTTGAACAGTAGAACTGTCCTGCTGGTTTTTCATTGGGAGGGCACCTTGCATTCAGATAGGTAGCGTGTGAAGAGCTGAAACAGTGTATTAATGAGTACTGATGACAGATTCTTCAGGTGTTCAGGTCTGACTGGCATGTCAGATTTCAGAAGGGAGAACGTTGGGAATGACATATCCATCCTGGCGGAATTGGTATATGGGCAGATGGGCGTGACTATCAAAGAGATATGAGTAGAAGTCATGGATAATCTTTCTATTGCTTTTCTGGAAGATGTGATCGATCCATCAGGACGTTGGAGGGCAGTCAACTTGGTCTTATATTTGGTGAAAGACAGGTGGGAGTTGCAAATGCTTTTCCTGGTTTCTGCTGCATCAGCCAATGTTGCTGCTCTTCTCTCTTTGAGGTCTTCCTTTATCACTTTTCTGCACTGCTTTGTGAGCCTGGACATTAGCTTATGGTTGCCTGAGGCTCATGCCTTGCTACATTGGTGAAATAGCTTGAGAGTTTGTGAAGACGTGCATCCTTTTGTGGCTTTCCTCTCTCTCGGCATTCCCCGCACAATCATGGAGGTGCTGAACCAGTTGTTTATATTCTTCGTTGATGTCATCAATGATGGCATCTTCCCATGCTGCCACAATGGTGCAAATGAGCTCCCAGTTGGTGGTCATTCTGAGAGTTCTCTTCTTAAACTTTGCAGCCCTTTTCCCCATTCCGTGAAGTATAATTTTTGCACAAAGGAGATGGTAGTCTGTTCATGTTTGGAATTTTGGGATGGCAGCGACATTGGTCAGGCAAAACCATCGATTGAATATGATGTGGTCAATTTCTCAGAGGGGGTGGGTAGAGTTTCTGATGATCTTTTGAATTTCTGTGGTTTCTGTTGTGATGTCCCCATTTTCATTTCTGATTCTATTTATTTGGGTTCTCTCTTTTCCTTGTCTTACAAGTCTTGCAAGTGGTTTGTCAATCTTGTTTATTGGAGACTGAAGCAGTCATCGAAGCCCTAGCCAAACAGGGTGTTCAAACCCAATACATCAAGATCCTCCATGAGCTGTATGGCGGATTCACCACCAGGATCTCACCATTCTACAAAGAAGTGATCATTTATGTGAAAAGAGGGGTCCGACAGGGTAATACCATTTCACCAAAACTCTTCAGCGCCACCCTCGAGAACATCATGCGACAATTAGAATGGGAAGGAATGGGAGTGAAGATAGATGGTCGGCAACTACACCAACTCTGTTCGCTGATGACATCGCTCTAATAACACCAAACATTAGCCAAGCAGCACAAATGCTGGCTGACTTTGACCGAGAATGTGGAAAGATAGGTCTACAGCTGAATCTAAAGAAAACTATGTTCATGAAGAATGAACTAGTTCCAGAGGCCCCATTCACTCTCAAGGAACAAACATCTCTGAATGTAGCTGTTATGTGAACTTAGGTCGAGAAATCAACATGATGAACGACCTAAAACCTGAGCTTCGCAGGAGGAAGAGAGCAGCATGGAATGCCTTCAAAGGCATCAAAGAAATAGCTAAAAGGACAAAGAACCTCCGGCTCCGGGCACATCTCTTTGACTCCACCATTCTCCCTGCATTAACATATGCCTCAGAGACCTGGGCCCTACGAAAGCAGGATGAGAATGCTATTCGGGTCTCCCAGAGAGGAATCGAAAGAGCTATGATTGGAATATCACGCCTCACTCAAGTGAGAGAAGGAATCCGGAGTTCTGACCTCCGTCGCTATTCCAGAATCAGGGAAACTGTCTCATTTGCCAGGGCATCGAAAATCAGATGGGCTGGACATGTAATGCGATTTGGAGACAACCTCTGGACTAGAGCCATTACCGAATGGATCCCACGGGATGTCAAAAGATCACGTGGGCCGCCCACCTACAAGATGGTCAGACTTCCTTGTAAAGACCCTGAACAAACGGTTTGAGGCTCTTCATATTCCTGAATCAACCAGATGCCATTGGGCTACATTGGCACGTGATTGGGTCCAATGGAAATGTTACTGGCGCAGGCTCGAGCAAGTCGATGAATAACGTGGATTCAAGTGATCAAGTGATCAAGTGGTCAATTTCATTGTGGGACTGTCACCAGGATATTCCCGTGTTTAACGCTTTTGATTCAGCCTTCTGGATCTGTGAGTTCCCATGAATGATTTTTGGTTGACATGATGATCAGGTCCACATAGGGACCCATAGCTAAAATGGAACAAACAGAGTGAGAGACTATCTGAGTTCATCATGTTGACCAAGACCATTCATAGTTGCTCACAGTTCCAGAGGCTGAATCTAAATGTTTAATTATGTAAGTGGGAGAATTGATAGTGTGGAAATTTAAAACATTTCAGAATATAGGAAAAAATAATAGGTTATGAATCTCTATCTGTGACCAGTTAATCAGCTACAGCCGACAAGGATACCCACTTTTCCTATGTTAATTCACATTACTAGATTTCATCACCTAAGTTAATACTTCTAAATAAGTAAAAACTGATTGAAAACTTCATACAGACCTGGCTATGAGAAGTAGCATGCCAATTTTAATGTCAGTTAATATTGACTTTGCTGGTTGCCAACTAAGATTCCCTTCCCACAGAGACCAAATCAAAACTTTATTGAGATTCTGAAGCACTTGGAAGCTGCACTAACTGCTCTGTTCTAAGTGCTCCGCTTATTGCTAGTGCTTTCCTGGACATCAGGACCTCGCGTCTCAACTTGTGTTCTTCTAGTTCATTTCACCATCCCTAACTCATTGCAGCGGGTGTGAAAATCTTAGATAATTATCTGTCCAATGTGTTTATAGGAGCACGTTAAATATTTCAGATTGGTCAGGAAACTTGTCCTGAATAATTTGTGGCTTGAAGATTCTGTTATATTTTCATATATAAAAAAATATCCTACTTTGATACACTGTGAAATCTACATGTGGACATACCACAGAAATTTGAACTCAGAGCTTGTCTTGATGTAAACATTTAAGCGTGTCCTTTTTGCTTTTAGAATAGCCTCTAGAGATGTATGGTCAGAAGTAAAGATTATCAAGTTCTATAGCCCCCTTTTCTGTAAGTATTACCTATTGCAAAAGAGTTCCCATTTTAAATGACACTGATATACCAGTTCTATTTGTTGTGAGATTTATTTCTTCTTGCTTGGCAATTATTAATAACCTTTGAAGGATAAAGAAAACACTTACAGCTTGGCAAGTCATGTGTACAGTTTCAGAAATTTGCCCTCAGTTTAAAGAACGAGCAAATATCACTTCCACCTACAGATTTAAAATTATCTGCCAAAAACAAATGATAAGAAAAGTTTTCTCCCTGTTTTCATACCAGATGATTTTATAAGGTTTTTAGAAGAATGGAGAAATACAGGGACTTTGGCAACTTTAAGTCCTCAGTCTTTGGCAATCTAGCCATCATTTTAATTTTTTTAGCAGTAATTGTTCACATTTTTTTAAAATAAAAATTATCACTTAAAAAAGAAAGAAAATATTTTTCTCATTGGAACTAAAGTAAAAGAATAATTCAAGTCACTGGAAAATTGAAAACACAAAGCACAAATTTCCTTTTTCTCCAATCTGTGTTTTAGATAAAGCAGATCAAAAGGACATGGACAAGAGCCATATTTTACTATTACTTTAAATTTTTAAAAAGAAATTCTGAATGAGCACCTATACAGTCTTTAATTCTCAACAGTAGTATCGTGCTTTTATTCTATTAATTTGCTAATAGGTTAGAAATAATGCATTTAACTGTGATGGTAAATGAAAAACCAGGTGTGAGAAACAAATATCTTTAGAAACTGGACTGGTTGCCAAAATAAAGGCCCATGGTACAAGTGTATCAAAATAAAATAAAATATCCAAAATAAAATTAATAAATTCATCCAAAATAAAATAAAGAGAGAAACTCATTGCACTGATTTTCCAGTTGTGTCTTTCTTTATGACACATCCACAGGCTTATGCACATACAATATGGCATATGTTTGTCAACTCTAGTAGAGCCAAACTAGAACAACGTAAAGTGGGAAATCACTGGGTTCTATGGATCCAAAGCAAGAGATCTCTTCTTTCAACTCCAACTGGAAGAATAGAGAGGTCTTAGATCTTGATGAACAACAGATATTTAGGTGACAGCTTGTCACTTGCAAGCCTTTAGAACTAGACTTGTGAAGTTAAAAGTGTTTTTTTCTGCATGATTAGAATACATATATGGCCTAGCATGTCATCTCCTGTTTCTATACTGTAAATTAGGAAAATCAGGGAGAGAGATTGGCATAAATATATGGAACTCCATATACACGGATGAATTTTCTGTTTCTCAGTTATTATGGTTTTCTTCAAACATCTTCAACACTAGGGTTAGAAAGTGGTAATTAAAAGACATATTTTTCAGAAGAAGATCATTGAGGTGACAAGATCATTTCATATAGGTAGTTCTGAGCATTCATTATTTTTGTGACAGTGGGACAGCTGGATTGGACCATACTCAACTATTCTGTAGTATTACTCATGGCTCTGTGCTTGGGATTCTCTCCTGGAAGTACTCAGGGGGTCACATGCAGTGCCAGAATTCAAATCCAGCTTGGAGTGATGCAAAGCAAAGAGCTTTCCCACTATTCTATCTCCATGGGCCACTATCCTTTTGCCTTTGGGGGACGCACCACACTAGGCTATGTTCAGGTATACTCCTGGCTCTGTGTGCACGGGGCACTCCTGGCAGAGCTCAAGTGACCCTGGTGCTGAAAATTGAAACCTTCTACTATTTCTTGACTACCCTACCCTTATCCTTAATATAAAATATAATTGTTATTATTTAAGAGGGACATCAGTACTTTATAGTGAGTGCTATGAGATGATATATAATTTGAAGATGTGTGAAGTTGAACTCTGAAGTATATTGAGATGTGTCAAGCAGTATATGTTGTGCAAACCAACTCTCAGTGAGCTGACACTACAGGAGATGAGGGTGGGGTTGTTGAAAGTGGGGTACACTACAACAATGATGATGGGAAGTGAACAGTTGGGTGAGGACGTGGTGTTGGAAACTGGTCATTAGCAGTACTATGGCTCATGGCACCTCAAATACTTTTGTTGGTGGTTTGATTTTGTGTCGCAGCAGTTTTTTTTTTCAATCCGTCCCAGGTATGCTAAACCAGAGACTCTCAGACATGGGGCAGAGCTGCTACTTGCTCTCCCTGTGCCCAGCTGCTTGTGAGGTGCCTGGGAGGCATGGCGGGTTCTAGCTCTGGCCTGACGCCCCAGCTGAGCCTCACAACAAGCCAGACCACCTTCCCCTACTTATGGGGCCCGCCATTTTCCACATCTGGACTTCCCCTCCCTCGTCACAACTCCACTCAGCAGACCAGACTATCACAGCCCGGATCATCGACAGCCACCCTGCAGCAGTTTTTTTTTTTCAATCCGGCCCAGGTATGCTGAACCAGAGACTCTCAGACATGGGGCAGAGCTGCTACTTGCTCTTCCTGTGCCCAGCTGCTCATGAGGCGCCCGGGAGGCATGGCAGGTTCTAGCCCGGGCCTGCCACCCCAGCTGAGCCTCACAACAAGCCAGACCACCCTCCCCTACTCATGGGGCCCACCATTTTCCACATCCGGACTTCCCTCTCGCCACAACTCCACCCAGCAGAACAGACTATCACAGCCTGGCTCGTGTGGCTGCTAGCGGCCCCGCGGTTTATCAATAAGTGCTTTATTTAGAGGTGACTACAACAGTATGCCACCCGCACGGCAAGCCTGGCAAGCTGGTCGAGTATTTGATATGCCAAATACCAGTAACATTTATATTAGGTCATTCCCATGACCTAATATAATTGTTTGAGGCTCTTTATGTTCCTGGAGCGGGCGGATGCTTTTGAGTTCTACTAGCATGAGACAGGACATATGGAGATATTACTGGTGCCCGCTCTAGCAAATAGATGATTAACGGGAAGATAGTGATAGTGATTTGTGCCGCAACCAAGCTTACACCTGGCTCTGCGATCAGGGATCACTCCTGGTAGGATTCAGGAGACCATATGGAGTGCTGGGGATTGAACCTGAGTGGGCCGCATTGCACGGCAAATGTCCTATACACTGTACACTCTCACCAGCCCACAAAAAATTAAATTTTTAAAAATGCAGTCTAGAATTTACTGACATATGAAATAATTGGTATCTCCTTAATGATGTTTTCAGTGTGTAAGAGAAATAAAGGAAATGTAGAGGAGGCACTGTATTAATATCACTATTCTTCTTATCTTAGAGATTTGCAGTGTAATATATTCAGCAAATTGAAAAATAAATCATGGAAGAAGCATTTGACATTTATTATAATGTCTTTAAAATAGAATTTAATGAATTTATTTTCAGAAAAGTTTTTTACCTTTACAAACTTTCACATATATTTCCCATGTAATCAAGTTATTGCATTAACACATTACCAAAGAGGATAAGTCTTTAAGTGCATGAACCAAACTTATTTATTAGTAATTTTCCTGTGTATGCACTGTCATGCTAATGAAATTCATGGGCATATAGTTGGATTACTGAGTTTAAATATGACCTTCTCCATTCCTGCCTGCGAGGGGGCAAAGTACCTGTAGAGTGGTGTTATAGCATGTCTGTTGCCTGTATAGTGGAGGGGTGGGTATTAAACGAGCCACTATATGCAAATGCTTAAAAGATAGCCTCATTTAGAAGCAATCAGTGTATCTATAAATACAATAATAATAAGTAACATGTAATATTTATATTATTCATAATTTTCTATAATGGTTTTGAGTTTAAGTTGCACAAACAATTTCCTTTCTCATATTAAAAATGGATGAGCAATATAGCCTAACCAGTATTGTTGAAGTTTTTCTTTTACTAATTGAATATAGGAAGATAGATTTCTTTTATCAAAATGTCATATCAATTCCTGTACTGATTTGCCATTTGAAATTTTATCATCAAGTTATTTCCGAGTCATTAAACTCTATAATAAACATGCAACATTTAGTTAACTGGTTCCTTTTGGTTGGTCTTTCTGCTTGAATAAGATTTTCTATCATTCTGGCCATAATTATCATCTCTGGTATGACATGATTTTTTATCTATATATCCAGCTAAGAATGAGAATGATGGAAGAAAGGAAGGAAAGAAGCAAGAAAGAAAGAATGTAAGGAAAGAAGGAAGGGAGGGAGGGATAAAAAAACTGAAAAAGAAAGAGAAAGGAAGGAATGAAAGAAGGAAGGAGAGAGAAGGAAAGAGCTATGAACAGATATATATATATATCGACCAGTAACAGACAATAATTATAATAGGATGCATGGGGAAAAGTGACATATGCTATAAATACATATATAGTGTATACACGATATATATAGTGTATACGATATATATATAGTGTATGCTGCCTTGATGGCCAGCCTGATTTGATCCCCGAACTGCATGCCCCCCATTCATTTGTGGGTATAGATGTGGAGGCCCGAAAAACTGTGGGTAGGCACGGGGACCGAGCAGGCTGGGGACCTGAGCCATTCAACCCCCGGCCCAGACTGCCCCCGGAAGCCCTCGATAAACCCTACCTGCTGGGGGTTGGGTGTATACACTATATATATATCGGTATACACTATATATAGTATATACACTATATATATCGTGTATACACTATATATATAGTATATATATACACATACACACAGGTAAGTAATAGACAAAATGAAAGGGCAGATGGTATAGAAATAGGGAAAGACACAGATCACTGAAAGAATAGATGAACAGATGATTTAGAAGCACCTTAAACTGATGAGTTCAAAGCTAAAGCCATCTCTTGGTACTCACAACACACCCTCCAGTTTTCCTCTTGTGGATTCCTGGAACTTAGCCATAGCCATGTCCTTGCCCACTCCTCTCTCCTGGTCCCAGTGCTTTATAAGGTCCTTTTGGTCACCCTGTCACACATCTCTGAATTCTCAGCCACTTCATTAGAATTTAAGAAATGGCATTTTCTCAACAGGTCTACTGAAACAAAACATCTAATTATTCTTGCATTTTCTGATTTTGAAAGTGTTCATGTAGACCTGTGTTTTCTTTTATGCAGTAAGGGCATGAAACTATAATTGAACAATCACTGATAGACACTTTAAATTGTTTTACACATCTCATTAATTATTTGCATAAAAAGGCTTATAAGAAAGACTAAGTTTGCTTGTTGCTGTTTATTTTGATTTGGGGGCCAAGCTGGCAGTGCCAGGCCTTACTTATTTACTTTACTTCCTTACTCTCATTAGTAAGAGTTCTCTGCAGGCTCAGAGAACCACATGGGGGCCGGGGATCAAACCCACGTTGGTCATGTGTAAGAAGAGCACCATGCCCACTATCCTATACTCCATCTCAAGAAAGATTATTGTTCCATCAATTATGATGAAAAAAAATTAAGAGCCAGAACATGTATCTGAGACCTATGTTACGTGGTCAAAAGAAGGTGAACAAAATTTTAAAAAATTCTCATTAGTACTCCAAGACTCTAATAATAAACAAACAACCAAGCCTGCTGTTAGGTAGATAGCTCAGAGTTCAGGCTAATGTCTCAGAGCTCATGGTGCTCATGTCCACCACTTCTGTGTGCTCTGTAAGGCAGTGGAGAGTGGCCATTCATTACACGGTCCACAGTGCCCATTACAGTGGGGACGCAAGGTGGCGAAGCAGTCTGACTCTGTTGAACAGTGAATTAGGTGTGGAATCAGGTGTGGGACACATATCCCTTTTATGTAATGGTTCCCCCACATTTCTCCAATTTTTTTTTCACTGCTGTGTATGTTATCCTGCTTAGCTACATGCCTGCCTTGCGTTGTTTTTATAGCCATAATCTCTACGTCACTGAGAAATAAGATGACACTATAAGGTGCTGACATGAAGACAGCGTGCGATTATGCGGCTTGAATGCTGAGAAACAAACTCATTTTATTTCTCAGTGGGATTTAGGCAGAATTGCCTTTTAGCTCAGCCTCAGCCTAGTTCAGTTCAATGAGTTGTTGTCACCTTCAAGACCTTCCTTGGCATTTTTATTATCCCATCATATATATATATATATAATATATCTATGAAACTAAATGCTATTTTTTGATCAAAATAAACTTTCTTTTTTATCCCTTAGACTTTACCACTTAAGCAATTAATTGCAAACATTCTTATATCACAACTGTAAAGAGGAAAACACTCTCATTTTTGTGTATGAGAACTCTTAGGATAAAACTGTTAGTGGTGAAGAACACTTCCTCTCTCATTGACTCCCTCTCACTTAGATTTACATTTATATCCAAACCTAATCCCAACTTCAGTTCTAATCTGTTGTCACTCTGTCTCTATCTTTATCTTTACAACTAATCTCCATCACCTCTGTCTGTATACACATATACACATATAGAGGATAGGCCTGGAAATGTTGATTTTGTTTTGTTTGTGTCCACACGCAATTGAGTTCAGGGATTACTCCTGCCTGTGTGTTCAGGGATTACTCCCAGCAGTGCTCATGGTACCATATGGGGTCCCTGGAATCGATCCTGGGATGATTATGTGCAAGGCAAGCATCCTACCCGCTGACCTATCTCTCCACGCCCTATAATTGTAAAGCTTTATTAAATGGTGAAAGCAGCATGACACCCCATTACACAAACTGGCTTCTTTCTATGAACTCCACTTGTTATCTCTTGGTCACAATAACTAACACAGACTATTATTTTGCTACAAAATGTGCTTTGTAAGATCAGTCCGGTAGCTCATACTAAATAAATCTAGCTAGTAGAATCATTCTATGAATATGGTATTTAATTGATTCTCCATCATTGTAATAAAAATTTGACAGATACAGTGGCTAAAAAGATAATTAAATATGATTTATGAAGATGGGCCATCTGGACAATGAGCCAAGTGGCAGTCAGGAATACTCACAAGTGGCCTGAATGTAGGTACTGGATAGTAGAGTCAATAAGATTGACCATCTTACAGACACAGTCAGAGTATGAGACCCCAAATGGAACATTCATACAGTTGATACTATTGTGTTAGAATTAATATCACATGGCTTCTGAGGAATAATGAATGTCAGAGTACAATATTACACCATATAAATGCGTATGAGTGTGTGTGTGTGTGTGTGTGTGTGTGTAAGAAAGATGACTGTAATAGAGAGGTAGGCACAATTCCACGTCATTAAAAGTCAAACAATTTCTAAGCACTGCCATACGTTAGTGTGACGATACCGGAAGTGAGGAAGGAGAAGTTCAAAAGGTGCTCCCTCCTTTCGTGAGAGAGGCGCGAGCAATGAGCAATAGGATCAGTTTAGTAGTTGAATTGTTCCCTATTGTGAGAATTTTATTCTCGATTCGGGTCCTTTCAGGATAGTGTAATTTCCACTCACAGCAACTGGAAGACAGGCTTCAAACTACTCTGATTATTGCTTATTAAAATGTGTCACTTGGGGCCATTGATTTCTGCTAAGGACCCCTCACAAGGACCCCTGACCTTGCTGGGTGTGAATTCTGAGCACATCTGGGTGTACGGCACTTTCCAAAATGGCATGAAGTTCTTTAAAAGTCAGCTGTCTTATAAAATTTTCAACACTGTTGAAGATAGTTAAGTCTTAGAACACAGAAGAAAAAAAAGTAACAATTATAAGGTTTTCCTAGCAATATTTCTGAATATAAATATATATTAACTTTTTATGAATGTTTACAAACATATGTGAGTATGTCCCTACAGTATGAATTTTCTGTCAAATAAACTGAGTAAGATAGCTAGGTAAATTTGAACCAATGTATTACTGAAAGGTAGTATTCCTATCATCTTCATTGGAAAGAGCATAGTTTAAAAAAACAAATAAACTTATAAAAATGGAGAGAAATAAGCTATAGTCAGGATGAAAGCTATCAATTCAGATACTTGGAAAGAAAATAATTCTCAGTTCCACTGTTTACTTTCTTCTCTTCTAGTGGATACTTCAACATTGAAATAGCATAATTTCACTTGAAATGTAGGTTATACAAATAATAATAATCTCAGATATTTACCTTTAAAAATTAAAATTACTTTTCCTTATTGGAAAACAAATAATCTTTAAATTTTTATTCTTGGATGTAACAGAAACTAATCATTTAACTACATTTTAGTACTGGTAAGGGGCTATGTTTTTAAGGGTAGCGAGAAACATTATAGTTTATCAATGGGGCCCGAGCGATAGCACAGTGGGTAGGGCATTTGCCTTGCATGCGGCCGACCCAGATTCAATCCCCTGGCATCCCATTTGTTCCCTGAGCACCACCAGGAGTAATTAATTCCCTCAGTGCAGAGGCAGGAGAAACCCCTGAGCATTTCCAGGTGTGACCCCAAAAGCAAAATAAACAAATAAATAAGCCTATCAATGGGCTGATTATGTAAAATATTAGTGCAATTTATTTTTGAAAACACTTTGTAACAAGATCTGGTAGATGTTAGTCAATCTTTTTTTGTTGTTTCAGGCCACACATAGCAATGTTCCCGGATATAACTGGTCAGCATTGTGCAAGCAGTGCTCTCTGCAAGGTAAATGCTCTACTCACTATACTATGATACCACCCAAATCATTGAAGTAATTTAAATATTATAGTAGGTAGCATTTGGTGTCTGTTATATCATGTTCAATCATAACTCGCCTCTTACATGTGTGGGCCAATCCAAAGTGCTTAGGTAATTTACAATGCTGAAACACTGAAAAATATAGAACTGTTTGATTAGGGAAAACACAGAACTGGTGTTATTATTTATTAAGATATTTAAAAATACTTTTAAAGTGATTTGTATGATTACACATTCTCTAATGTTTACCTTTGTGACTGTTTCCTTGATATACATGTCGCTTTGATGTTTTATTCCTTTGGCTAGTTCTTGAGGAATATAAGTGGCATATTCCTAATCCAAGTTTTAAAAAATTGTTTCAACAACTTGGTATAAAATGGAATGATTGAAATCCTATAAATTGAACTCTTAATTCAAGCAAAAGGAAGAACCATAGAGACACATGAAAAATGTAAGAATAGTCAGAGAAAGCAAACAAATGAAACAGAAGTTTGAAAATGAGAGCTACAAAGTGCACAGAACTGATGTATTTGAAAATTGAGGAAATAAATTAATATTCAGACGGGATAAATAATATTCCAAAACATGCATTGAAAGCATTTAAGAAAGATTAAAAAAAAGAATAACACCTTGCTGGTTATGTCATTGATCTTTTAAGTATAAATCCACACACATCCTGAGAAAAGAAACAGGTGGTCATATAGAAAGGAAAATAACATTGCTTTAGGTTTCTCAACAACTTTAGATAAAAAACAACAGATGAAAAAGTTTTCTACAAAGTATAAAAATAGAGGAACAGAACTCAGCTTTTTAGGACTGGTTTATGTACCATCCAGTGATCAACCTTCAGTGAAGATGCTACTCAGAAGTATTCAACTACTCATCATAAAAATGAACTGGCAAATAATAGTCATTTCATCCAAAGTATACCCCAGAATTCTTGGAAATAACAAGTATAAAACAGAATGAAAAACTATGCTCTTTTCAATGAATATGATAGGAATACTACTTTTAGTAGTACATTGATTCAAATTTACCTAGCTATCTTATTCCATTTATTTGACAGAAAATTTATACTGTAGGGACATACTCACATATGTTTTTAAATATTCATTCAAAAGCTAAGATAGATTTATATTCAGAAATATTGCTCGGAAAACTATTGCTATATGCTATGAAAACTTCATTGAAAACAATATTTTCCCTAGAGGAGATTGCTTTCTATAATAATATACATTTATTTAAAAATATCAGGCTAGTATACCAATGTTAAATATATGCATTTGTATATATATATAATATGCATATATTATATATGTATATATATTTATATATCTGATATATATAAAGATCTATATATATAGTTGATTTTATAAATCTTTGAATGGCAGAATATTCTTACCATGAATTCTTTGTTAGCTGGTATTTACTCTTATAACTCCCATGGGTCCTCTCCACAGGACTGGACTCATACTGGCATGCCTCCGCTTGGATCTTCCTCGAAGTATATAGCTCTGATAAGATTTAGGAGGGAGGAATGTCAAGTTTTCTTCCAGGCAAGCGAACATAACTCAGTGATTCTAAAGACAGAGCATGCAATATTGCTCTGACACAGATATGGACCTTGTGGAGGTTTAGAGATATACCTGACTACAGTAGATTCAAGGTATAAATATCGTATGCTATTCCCCCATGTACCAAATCCTGAGTTGCATACCCCCCCATCTCTATAAGTGCCTTGTGCAGGAGCCTGAAAGGAAGAGATTTGACCTCGCAAATTAGCTTTTGTATCACCTGTGCTAGGTGAATGCACCTGGGATCTGCATAAGAGACCTGGGTTTTGTTCTTGATAACCCAGCCCATGAAGGGCTGGCTTGAAGCCTTGGCGGCTTTGGGGGAATAACAGGTGCTGGGAAAAAAGAAGATTGTCACCCCATTTTGGTGGGGAATCTGAGCCTGGGCACATGGTCAGAGGTTTGGCCAGAAACTAGAAGTCTGAGAGTTTCCTATCTTGGGTATTAGCAGTATTTGTTTCAGTTATTGGAGATAAGGAAAAGCCTTTGAAACTTTGCTGAACTCGTGATTTCTGTCCGTCTGCTGCTGGCTTGGAAATAAAGCCGCGCACCTTTAATTCCAAGTGCCGGAAATATTGGCACTCCCCCTTTGGCAGGGACCCCAAGCATTCCCGCACAGTTCAATTAATTAAAATAGTTTTGATTTTGTAGGATAAGCATTACTTCAGTTGATTATTCCATTTATTATGTGTAGAAAGGAAAAATCATATAAGAAAAGCATCAAGAAGAGAACCAAATAGTTTTCAGGGGAAAATGTCTGTGTGAAAAAGTTATGGTACTTTTTGAGTCAGAAATCCAGGGTTCTCAGAGAATTTTCAGATCAGTTAGTTTTATCTTTCATGATATAAATGAATCATGACTTTTACATTGGCAACCAAATTGCTTTCTATATTCCAAATAAAATATAGAAAATTCAAGGTAATATACTCATTTGAAAATGGAAGAAAAGTCTACAGAGATATTCAATAGACTTGAAATAAGAAAAATCAAAAGTTTGATGCAAAATAAGCCAGAATGTTGGAAACAAAAGGAAACTCATTTATCTTCACAAAATTGTTTTAAAAGCTAATGACACCCAGAGGAACAATGTTTTAATATAATCAGATTGCTCAGAAAGAAAAGCAATTCATTCAGGTTCAATCAGGGAAAAAAACAAAACTGAAACAAACAACCAAGAAACTAAAAGAAACTATCTCAGAAGTCAGTCCCGGGAGCAACAACACCAAGTCTCAATTATACATTTAATAGCATTGTGGGGAAGAGTTATCAGATAACTTTTAAACTTTTTTTCATTTTGTCTCCAGTGCTCAAAATTATCTATAGCTTTGGGATTTAAGTTGTGAGGAAGAAATGAGAAAACAATTGATTTCTCTCACAAATATTCAGACAGAAAATAGTTCCTTGTTATATTGAATATGATAGAATTTTTAAACAATTCCAAAGTTAGCAATTGATAAATTTTTTCAGTTATAGGTGAAGGTTTTATAAGCTATAAAATAACATATGTTTCATCTATTTAGATATTGATGCCAGGAAACTACTATCAAAAGAACATCAATTGGAGTTTAAAAATAATTGCTTGGGATTAAGGTTTATTTGATGATGACAAAAGATTTAAAAACCAGATACTGCTTGTATGCAAAGTTCAATTTAAACCAAGTAAGATTTAGATCATTGATTTAATCACTCAATATAAATCTTTTAATTAATTCATATATAAATATCTATAAGTAGATTAGTCCCACCTTAAAACTTAATCCCCAAACTTTCTTAAAGATTTATAGCTCATGGGGAAGCTGTTCCGCCCCGACAGCCTTCATGAGGCATGGGAGGCTGCGGGTCTAGCCTGGCCCACCACCGGCAGCCCCAACAATCCAGACCCCCCTTCACCCCGGCGCCGCCATTTTCCACTTTTGGACTCCCCCGAACCCACCCCGACCGCCCCACAGTCGCGCGCAGTTCATAATAAATGCTTTTTTGGAGGTGTTTAAAAGAGTTTGCCCCCGCCGCAGCACTCTTTGATTTGAAGCAATTCGTAAATATATTAGGTCACCCATACCTAAATTTGGCTTAGTTCCTGTAGCACGAGCCCTTCTACCGAGGATACGGGCCCGTCTGGATGATACACGAAGATCGACGTGATCGGATGCTACATTATTTTACTTTAAGCAATTAATTCCTTGTTTATTAGATAAATTTGTGAGTTTGTCAAGAAAACAATCCTAAATATTTAGAAACATACATAAATCCAGTAAAGTAAAACTATAAAGATAATAAAATTTTGGCTGTAACATTCCCTCAGCAAATTTGTGCTAAAATTCCTATATGATTAATTCACTTGATCACTTGACCACTTGATCACTTGAATCCCGTTATTCATCGATTTGCTCGAGCGGGCACCAGTAACATTTCCATTGGACCCTATCACGTGCCAATGTAGCCCAATGGCATCTGGTTGATTCAGGAATATGAAGAGCCTCAAACCATTCCTTCAGGGTCTTGACAAGGAAGTCTGACCATCTTGTAGGTGGGCGGCCACGTGATCTTTTGACATCCCGTGGGGATCCAGTTGGTAACAGCTCTAGTCCAGCGGTCATCTCCAAATCGCATTACATGTCCAGCCCATCTGATTTTCGATGCCTTGGCAAACGAGACAGCATCCCTGATTCTGGAATAGCGATGGAGGTCAGAACTCCGGATTCCTTCTCTCACTTGAGTGAGGCATGATATTCCAAGCATAGCTCTATCAGTTCCTCTCTGGGAGACCCAAATAGCATTCTCATCCTGCTTTCATAGGGCCCAGGTCTCTGAGGCGTATGTTAATGCAGGGAGAATGGTGGAGTCAAAGAGATGTGCCCAGAGCCGGAGGTTCTTTGTCCTTTTAGCTATTTCTTCGATGCCTTTGAAGGCATTCCATGCAGCTCTTTTCCTCCTGCGCAGCTCAGGTTTTAGGTCATTCATCATGTTGACTTCTCGACCTAGGTACACATAACTGCTGCATTCAGAGATGTTTGTTCCATTGAGAGTGAATGGGGCCTCTGGAACTAGTTCATTTTTCATGAACATGGTTTTTTAGATTCAGCTGTAGACCTATCTTCCACATTCTCGGTCAAAGTCAGCCAGCATTTGTGCCGCTTGGCTAATGTTTGGTGTTATTAGAACGATGTCATCAGCGAAGCGGAGGTGGTGTAGTTGCCGACCATCTACCTTCACTCCCATTCCTTCCCATTCTAATTGTCGCATGATGTTCTCGAGGGTGGCGCTGAAGAGTTTTGGTGAAATGGTATCACCCTGTCGAACCCCTCTTTCACATTAATGATCACTTTGTAGAATGGTGAGATCCTGGTGGTGAATCCGTAATACAGCTCACGGAGGATCTTGATGTATTGGGGTTTGAACACCCTGTTTGGCTAGGGCTTCGATGACTGCTTCAGTCTCCACAGAATCAAAGGCTTTCTGTAAATCAATGAACGTGAGACAGAGCGGCATCTTGTACTCCCTACAAAACCTCAATGAGCTTGGTTACCGTGTGGATATGGTCGATTGTGCTGAATCCTTTCCGAAGCCAGCTTGCTCGCATGGTTGTCCTTCATCTAGTGTTCTGCCAATCCTGTTCAGGGATGACTCATGTAAACAGCTTGTAGATGATGGACAAGAGGCAGATGGGGCGATAGTTGCCGATGTCGTGAATGTCTCCCTCTTTGAACAGTAGAACTGTCCTGCTGATTTTCCATTGGGAGGGCACCTTTGCACTCAGACAGGTAGCATGTGAAGAGCTGAGCCAGTGCATTGATGAGTACTGATGGCAGATTCTTCAGATGTTCGGGTCTGACTTTGTCTGGGCCTGGTGCTGTTCCCTACTTTACCGACGAGATGGCATGTCGGATTTCAGAAGGGAGAACGTTGGGAATGACATATCCATCCTGTGGAATTTGGTATGTGGGCAGGTGGATGTGGCTATCAAAGAGATTTGAGTAGAAGTCCTGGATAATCTTCTCCATTGCCTTTCTGGAAGATGTAATAGATCCATCAGGGCGTCGGAGGGCAGTCATCTTGGTCTTATAGTTGGTGAAGGACAGGCGGGCGCGTGCGAATGCTTTTCCCCGGCTTCTGCTGCATCTTCCAGTATTTCTGCTCTTCTGTCTTTGAGGTCTTCTTTTATCGCTTCTCTGCACCCATTTTGCAAGCTTGGATGTTAGCATTTAGCCACCTTAGGCTCGCACCTTGCCATGTTGGCGAATGAGCTCGAGAGTTTCTGAAGACAGGTGTCCTTTTGTGTCTTTCTCTCTCTCGGCATTCTTCGCACAATCATGCAGGTGCTGAACCCGTTGGTTGTATTCTTCATTGATGTCGTCAATAATGGTATCTTCCCATGTTGCTGCAATGGTGCCAAAGAGTTCCCAGTTGGTGGTTAATTAAAATAATAAATATGAAGGTAATTTTGTATTTTTATATTAACTTGATCTATCAGATTCTCTTAAAAAATTTCAATTAGTTATTTTATAGAACAGATTATTCACACATTTAAAAATATTTTAATGTGATATATTTGTTGTTATGAATTTTCAACTCTGTCTTTTTCCTTCCATTTTTGTACAACCTTGGGAAATAATGTGTGCCCTAGGGAAAGCAGATATTCCATATCATATATTAGGATTTTCTAGATGTTCCCTAGGGACTTTCAGAATTTCCCTAGAAAACCATGTAAGTTCTGATGGGTAAGGCTGTCACCTGCCTCCTGAATCTGGAGGCTATTTTTCATATTTCTTACATAATATAAAAAGAAAATATGAATACTTTCTTCATATTCTCTCTATATATGAACATGTAAAATAATGTTGCTCATTTGACGGCACCCGAATATCCATTGGTAAAGTGCCAGCAAAGACATCACATTGATATTAATTTTAAATACACTCAATTTCCAGTTCAGGTTTTATGTGTCCACATCTACACACATGATATTTCCAGATAGTTAAGTTTGCACATTATCTGAATTCTACATTGTATTGAGACTTAATATGTTCTATAGTGTTTAAAAATATTTAATAACATATTCTTGAACTCCAAAATCTGTAATAAATTAATTTGTTAAACAAAAAATTAAAAATGAAAAAGATAATAGAACTAAAAATATATTTATAGTGTCTAGTTTCTCCCTAGGTTCAATAAAGTTGTGCTAAAGCATCTCTCAATCATTTTAGACATTATAGAACTATGCTCCCTAGAGAGATTTAGATAATAATTTCCATTCTCATGTAGTCCTCAGTAGGAAAGAAACAGTGTTGCTCTAATTATCAAAACTAAATTTAGAAAATGATTTTCCTGCATCTACTTCAATCTGTAACCTGTGCAGAATCTCTTTTAAATATGTAATTATATGCTCATAGTTGCATATTAGTAGGATAGTAGAAGCTATGTGGAGATAAATGAAAGACCTAAATGTATCCATAGGGCCTAGAGCACTATAGGCTATTACTGCATAAGAGAGGCAAGAATTAATGACTTCAGTGGCTCTGGGAGAAAGTAACAGATATTTATAACAAGCAGGTGTTAGGTCTTGTTGATTTCATAGAAAATAAGTGAATGGATGGTTCCTGATAAATTGTATGTAAAATCAATGGGGCATTGCCAATGATAGTTATCTTAGTTTATTGGAGAGCCTCACCCAGCTGTGCTTAGGGTTTAGTCCTAGCTCTGCACTTAGAGATGACTCACGGTGGGTCTTAGGGGACTATGTGAAATGCTGGGGATTGAACCTGGGTCAGCTGCATGCAAGGCAAACACCACACCCAATGCCTTCAATCAACCCCATGCAAAATATTCTCATGCATTTCACTGCCTCTGTTTTATCTGTTCATTACCATTCAATCAAGTCTTTGTCTTAGATCATTGAAATGGTCTTTTCCAAAGTCTCAGATGTGCTTGTCATCTTCGTCATATTCAACCTACCTCAAATACTGACAGCTAATCAGCCACTCACCTTTGAAATATTTTGCTCCATTTTCTTTGAGTCCATGCTTTATTTTTGGATCACAGAGCACTCCTCTTCAGTACTGTTTCCACACCTGAACCATAGTCATAAGTAATTTATGTCGATTTATTAGATCCTATGCTGACTTCATTTTTTCCCTACAATTGATATATCTCTCCAAGATAAACCTCAAATCAATGGAGTCCTCTATTCCCTTTTCAACAAAGAAAGCAAATCATGACCAGTATTTGAACTCATTCATCTTCATTTTCTTTACTCTTGCTCAATGGTAGACTTACTTTATGTAGCCTGCCAAATAGTAGTCATAAAGGCCTACATTATACTCTCTGAATATAATTAAATACGTAAGTCATAGTGCCTTAGATTCTTAGCAATAGTTCTTTTGGTTCCTTAGCAATAGCATAAATATACTTTAAAAAGCATCTTTCTTAGACAGCATCCTTTATTTTATCCATGGTCTGGACAGCATTTTGTTTTGTGCATTTTTTCCACTTGTGCTCCATTCTGGACCGTGTTAAGCATGTGCTTATTACTGTATTTATTGTAATTTAACTTTATACAATATGTCCATAAGTTACCTTCCTAGAAGGGTAATACTAGTTAGTGAATGAGAAAGGTATAGTAAAGATATCCAAACACATTTTTTCATTCTCCTAACTCTTTTGTTTCTACCTACAAGCACACTTGAGTTAGGGGGATGGACACGGTAAGGATTAATGATGGAGTCTTCAAATCTAAAGTGTGACATGTTTAATATGTATATGTTTATAGTATATAGATATATATGTTCCATATTGGCATGGATATCATATTTGAGAACAGCACTTCTCATTCCTATCCACTATTTCATCCTTTTATTTACTGCATTTCCATTAGAGTTAGTTCACATGCAAACCTATAAATATAAAATAAAATAATCCCCCTTAACTCACAATGATTATCATATTTTCCCCCCGCACTCCCTGGGGGCCGCCATTTTCCACATTCTTACTTCCCTCTCATCAGAACTCCACCCAGTAGACCAGCCCATCACAGCCCAGCTTGTGCGGCCACAAAAATGCTTTATTTGGAGATGACTACAAGAGTATGCCTCCCGCATGGCAAGCCTGGCAAGCTGCTCAGTCGTATTTGATATGCCAAATATCAGTAACAATTTTATTAGGTCATTCCCATGAGGCTCGTTATATTCCCATGAGGTTTGAGGCTCTTTATATTCCTGTAGCAAGCCCTTGGCTCTACTAGCATGAGGCAGGACATATGGAGATATTACTAGTGCCCGCTCTAGCAAATAGATGATGAATAGGAAGATAGTGATAGTGATTATCATATTTTAATATGATTTCACAGTAACTTTTGGAATTCCATAATCACTTTTGGAATCCCAGATTTCTATACTTAATATTATGTATTAAAAGGGTGTTTGGAACAAGTATAACTCTTATTCTGCAGATTTTACTTTCAAAGAAATTCCAATCCTCAGCTGTATCACTGTATCACTGTATCACTGTCTTCCCATTCATCATCGATTTGTTTGAGCAGGCACCAGTAACATCTCCATATGTCCTGTCTCATGCAAGTAGAGCCCAAGGGCACCTGCTTGCTCCAGGAACATAAAAGAGCCTCAAACCATTCCATCAGGTCATGGGAATGAGGTCTATACTTGTTACTGGTATTTGGCATATCATCAAATACGACAAGGGTAGCTTGCCAGGCTCTGCCGCTGGGTAGCATACTCTTGTAGTCATCTCTAAATCCAGCATTTATTATGAACTGCGCAGCCGCAAGCAGCTGCATGAGCCGGGCTGTGATAGGCTGGTCTGCTGGGTAAAAGTTCTGACGAGGGGGAAGTCCAGATGTGGAAAATGGAGGCCCTCATGGAGTGGGGGTCATCTGGCTTATTGCGAGAATCTGCTGGGGTGACGGGCCAGGGGCTAGAACCCGCCATCCCTCTCGGATGCCTCGTGAGTCGCTGGGCACAGGGAGAGCCAGAAGCAGCTCTGCCCCTGACTCTGAGTCTCTGGATCAGAATACCTGGGCCGGATTTAAAAAAAGACTGCTGCATGGTGGATCTCGATGAGCCGGGCTGTGATAGACTGGTCTGCTGGGTGGAATTCTGACGAGGGGGAAGTCCGGATGTGGAAAATAGAGGTTCATGGGTTCATGGAGGGGTTTTCGCCTGGCTTGTTGCAAGGCTCTGCTGGGGTGGCAGGCCAGGGCTAGAACCCGCCATCCTCCCCACGGGCTCCTTGTGAGCTGCTGGGCACAAGGAGAGCCAGTAGCAGCTCTGCCCCATGTCTGAGTCTCTCTGTATATTTATGCTTACCCCCTAAATCTGTAAGAATCTGAAAAGTGGGGCTAAATTTTATATATTTAGGATTCCCTGCCATTTTGTTTTTTCCCTTTGGCCATTCTGGTGGCACTCGTGCTCATGGCTGGTGTAGCCAGCACCATTCCTCCTGTCAGCAAGTGTTCATGCAGAGCTGTGATACTAACACTAGGAAAGCAAGAACACAATTCTACAGAACTATTGCTGAGGACCCTCAACCCATAAAATTGCATAAAAACATAACACCCGCTGAATCTGTACTTGCTATAGCCTCAGCTATATTTTAAATTAAGAAAAGAAAATATATCCCAAATATTTGAGGATGGCAATACTTTCGAATGTGCTACTAGCCCACATTTTATAATTATTTTATGTTATTTGAAAAACTATCAAAGAACATTTTTGTGAATATTTGAATAAGCACTATGAACACTGAAGAAGTTCCGGTTGTTTTCGTGTGATTTTAAGCAAAAGATATATATCTTTGTTTTAGATATTTTGGCTATAATATTCTATTAGGTGATTATAAGACTTATAGTGTTCAATTTTGTGAGTTCCCTAGAAAGTAGCATTCATATTTACTATCATCATAACTTGATGACTATTTAAAGTTGTCTCCTAATTAAGTCCTTCTATTATTAAGACAATGATATATACACACCATTAAAATTTTCCTCTTTAGCAGAAATTTGTCTGAATTAATGGTAGTGATTAATTGGAACTACCCTCAGCATACTTGATCTACTGAAAAATGTTTGTTAAATCTGAGAATTAAAGGCTTGATATTTGACCCAGTACTCTCAATGTATGATCTGAAAAAGGAACTACTTTTTTGAAAAAACGTCTTGACTATATTTTATGTTCACTCTCAAATATATGAGTTGATTTTGCTCAGACCAAGAGACAATATTGTGTTCAGTACTATAGAGATAATGTAGTATTTATATTTTCATGATTGTGTCAGGCTTAATTTTCTTTAAGCCTAAATAATAATAATTTACATTGCCACAAAATGATTATTTGCTCATTGATTTAGTTTGGTTTGTATATCCGTTACATATGTAAATTCACATTCCCACTATGTTAGGGTGCTTTGCAAGGAGTTTTATAAGCAGGAAGAAGGAGGTAGATACCATGCACAGGAGAACCAAAACTTGAAGGAAGACCCCTGCAGGCTGTTCCTTGTCTGCTGTTCCATCCCTTGCTTCTAAGACACACCTTCTCCAATTTTCTAGCTAAACATTCCTTTAGTTTACAAACCAATCTATTATTATTTATACAAATTTCCTTACACTTATCATCGGGTTTCTGTTCTTGGAAACCAGTGGAGAGTTAAGGAATTCAAATTGGTTGATAAATATTTTATCAGGTACTTTATACCCATTTGATTTCATCAGTGTCCAAGGTTTGGCTGGGCTGAATTCTGTGGTTAATAATATGGTTAGAAATGCTAACACAGTGCTAGCAACCAATAAAGTTAAATGAAAAAAGGTGTATTATAGATTTGGAGATTGCTGGAACACAGAATGCCAGCCACACACCTGAATTCTGCATTTATTGCAGGAGAGGACATGGCCCTGAGTTTTGCAGGATCAGTCATTACTAATGAATGGCATGCAAGAATGAAAATCTATAGTATGAAAATAAAAATCAGAATCAAGTAAGCAAAATGGTCAGTGATTATATCAACTGGAACCTGAAGAGGCTCTTATATGTACTAATATGCCAGTATTGCATATAGGGAAATATCTTGTGAAGATAATTTCTCCTTTAAGGAGAACAACCAGTTCTTAATTCTGGCACTTTTATAAAAAAAAATGCTGCTTATTTAGACTCCAGGTTTCAAAAGTCCCTGTGAGTGAATCTCATATAAGTATTTGAGTTTATAAAGAGATGGAGGTATAAATTAAAACATTTTGACTATAAAGTAAAGAAAAGTATCACTTGTATCACTTTTCTTCCTGTTGTTCATCGATTTGCTCGAGTAGGTGCCAGTGATATCTCCATCTATTATATAGCCCAAGAGCCTCTGCTCTCTCCAGGAACATGAAGAGCCTCAAACCATTTGTTCATGTCATGGGAATGAGGTCTATAATTGTTACTGTTTTTGGCATATCAAATATTACATGGGTATCTTGCCAGGCTCTGCCATGCAGGCTATTTAGTTTTTGCATTTACTGATGTCCTACACAGTATATCATTTATATATATTCTAAATATATATATATATGTATATACATACATACATTTAGATATATTCTAAATATATAAAAAATCAATTGAAAACTGAAGTTCAGTATTACTATAACTAGTGAATGTATAAAATATTAAAACATATTTTTACCAACTTACAAAACTTCATGTCAGAGAAATAATAATGAAGTACCTCTGGAGGAACATATTATGAAACCTAATGAAAATTGCTTTCATTAGAGCAGAAGTTATACCAAGTATGAAAGACTAGGATTTCAAACCCTCTAATATAACAGAGAAACCCCTTATTCTCAAGACAGGGAACACCATTTTGGCATAATAATATTTTAGGACCATTCATGTTAATATAAATTGAATAAGCAATTGCTGAAATAAAAATTCTAAAAAAATGATTCTGAGCATTATAGTTATTTGGAACAAGGCACATTTATGTCAATTATTGAGTTATAAAATACAATTTTTTTGGAAGAAACCCCAATTAGTCCATTATGAATTCAGTGACCACCAATTCCCTACCAGATAATACATCAGTGTACCGAGTACACAGGCAATAGAAAAGGCATGTCCTGAAGAAATATTTTTTGAATGAGTGTTACTAGGCTAGAGGTGGGACTCAGCAGTAGAGCATGTGCTGTTTGTGCCTTGGAAGATTCTGGGCTCTTTCCCTCCGAAAGGCATAAAAATGTACAATGGGTGTTAAATTACTTTAGAATCTAGAGTCATCTAATCCTTGAGTTTTTATAGCTAACCTGGTGAGAAATATTAAGTAATTATTGAGTTGTTGATACATCTATTATATCACCTTTTCAAGTGAAATTTAGACTGAAAATTAAAAATGCACAGAGATATTAATTTTTTTGTTTTGTCTTACTATAAAGGCTTATATAACATTATGACTTTTCCCCTTTTGACAGCAGATACTGCTTCAAATATTCTTT